>JANTCA010051973.1:0-17860 GCA_024741275.1 Chironex yamaguchii
TTGTTGTCAGCTCTTGGTTAGAACTTAGATATCGGTATTACGTCTATCAAATCATTATAGTAGATTTAATCGTCATACTGTATGAAGTCGCTTTAGAGCCTATTTACATGAGGTGAGCTGACCCACGTAAGTGAGCTGGCTCACTCTGGTGAGGTCGATTTATCTTCGTTTACGTAAACGAATTCCATCCGCTCAGGTGGGATAGCCTTTTTGTCACGTTGGAAAAACAAGAATATCTATATTCTTGTACCGAGATCGTATTGTCAGCCATAGTTGATTTGATGAAAAAAATGGTTTGACATCAGAATTCTTTGCACACGCGCACACATGTAATTTCTAGCCCACCTAATGGGAGCCAGACCACCTGATCCCATTTACATCCTAATTCTTATCCCACCTGACACGGATCCCACCGATCTGTCTCACAGATCTCACCTATGTTGGCTGTACCACTGTTCGTGTGATCGCAAAGATAAATTTGTATACAATCATTACGTAGACTTAGGTTTCACGTAAGTGAGCCAGCTCAACTCATGTAAACAGGCTCTCAGTCTTTTGTAAAAGATAGAGTGACTGTGAAGAAGATGGAGTACAGGAGCGCAGTTTCTTTTGTTAATGTTAAGGTAAATCGACCACAATAAGGTATATTATATTGTTAGTTGTATTATTTCCTTTACACCTATCATTACAAACTTACAACGTTATCCTAGTGTTGCTCGGCCTGAGTATGTTTGTTGGAATGGTAGTAACTATAAACTCGAGCAATTGCGATTCGTCTGAATACGTTTAAATGTTACTTTTATTATTTGGAGTGAGCCACGACAGAAATCGGCTGCTATCATGGCGGGCATTTATTAGTAACAATGCCTATTTACTTATTTCGAGTATGAAATTTAAAATGCTTTTGGAGTTTAAAATTAAGTGATTCATTAATAAGTTGGTCTTCCTTGTATTTGTGATAACGTAGTATGATAAGTGTATGCCACTTTTTGTTTATTTGAGGATAAAGATGGTAAACTGAATTTTGATCTGGACAAAGTAAGAAACCTCGACACAGATGAGAAGGTATATTCTTATGTAAACGTAGTTTACGACAGTGACTTTATTGATGATAAACTTGGTTAAACATGATCGCTCCCTTTGTAAACAGGGTGTACATTTTGAACTGGTTTTCAAAATGTTTCATAGGGAAATTTGGTGCCCTGTGCACATAAGATCGATTGGATTGAACAATGAACATGGTAAGTTTGCTATATCTGTTAACAGTCCTATCCGGAACAGCACAAAGGTTTTTGCAGGTATAAGACATTCCTGAACGTCTTGAAAAATAGAATCGTATTTTACGTTTTAAAAGCTGACCAGTCAACGGCCAGAACTTCGTGTTATGACTTCAAATCAAAGTTGATGTTTCAGAATTCCCTAGCTGTGGGTCACGTCGACAAAATGACAGTTGAGTGAAAATGTTTAGGAAAAATTGTAAAATTACCTATAATGATCAGTTTTGGTTTGGCTTGCAATTGATCAAGGAATTTTCATCGGTTAACAAAAAGCAGCTTAAAAAGTCGCCCTTGACATCGAACATATGATCGTTATACTCAAGTTATCAGTCTATTCTAGGGACGACGATAGATTCCTATTTGTTTGCTGTTATCTCCTATGGAGAGGCTTACTGATAGAATTTATCGCAAATTTCGATTAAGTTTGATTACAGATTGCAAAGGCTGGGAATAAAGGGATTTTCTTTGGCTTTAATTAAACTTAGCCTATATCACTTTCAGTTTTTAAGGCAGGACTTTTAAGGAAAGAGTACATCTAGTCACCTCAACCGATATTATTTTCACTGCAGTGGACATCATAAATAAGTGTTTCTGCAGTTACTGTAAATATGTAATTTCTAAAGAATAGCAGAATTTGTGGCTTTACAACTGTTGAGCTATAATAGGTACCAGACAGGGAGTACTTGAATATGCCCTGTAGAACTCACGCAAACGCGGTGCGAAAATTTTATTGCTGTCTGAATATGATTTCCAATTAGTACAAATTAGATAAGAACTTTTGAAACAAGAAATTCCACCAAAACAGAACAGAAACAAACAACCGAATGATAGTGAACAAAGGCAAAGATAAAAACTCAGTAGCCTTATATAGTAATGGGAAAATTCGTCTAGTTTTCGTGAGGATCTGGATTCAGCACTTTCACAATACCTGCGGTGAGTGACCGCAGAGTCGGGTTCGGACGAATGAGATTCACGTTTTGAAACGACGGTATATTAGTAATTTTTGACCACGTATCAAAGCACACTTAGTGATGAAGTTTGCCTCAAAGTCTTTTTGAACAAGTGCAAAAACAAACGCGCAGAAACTGATGATAGGTTTGGGGGAACGGAAGCCATGATTGTTTAAAGCCAAATACGGTAGTCGCTTACTTCTCCTCGTTCCCTATTGCTCACTTTTCTTAACTTTACTCGCTCCCTCTTTCCCGCCTTCCCCCCTCCTCCTCCCCCGTACCTCTCTCTCTCTGATCTTCTGTCTCTCTCTGCCACGTCCCCTTTCTGTCTCTCGGACCTTTCCTCTCTTTCGCTATCCCTCCCCCGTTCCCCGTTTTTCTTTATTTATGGTAGCAGTACTATCTAAGCTACTTCGACAGGCTTGGACAAAAGTGATCGCAACATCGAAGAATATCTAAAAAGTCAGAAATGTCACGGGAAAGCGGCCCCACGCTTTACTCACTGCTGTTTGTCCTTTCCTCCTGTTACAGTTGATCACAGCAAATACAATGTTTTTATAAGGGAAGAGGGCTAGATTTTGATACAATTTTTCTCCCCGTTGGTATGAATAGCTATTTTTAAGATGTTTACATTGTCGCAGCAAATTTGTCAGAGACTGAACACGAAGGGGTATTGTCCCATCGGCTTTAAGAAAGAATAAGATGTTAGTTGCCATTTTTGACACATTTATTCATTGTTAGATAACGTCGTGGTACAAGCATGGAGAAACATGGGATACTGTATTTGCTGAAACAAGTTCATCGTACGAGGAATGTCGAGCAGAGTGTGTAGGACTTTATTTGTGCCTTATTCCTGAAATTTTAACGTAAGTGTACGTAATCCACTTCACTGAATGTTATCCCTTAAATTCTATGATAATGTATTCCTGCAATAAAAAAGAAATACATTAAGTACTAAAGTATGTTGTGTAGCTCAGGTTGGTAAAGGATAATACATAATAACTTTAATGGTTGCAAAACGTCTTTGAACACAGTAATGTGAAAGCCGAAATCTGTGTCTGGTTATGATGTTGAATAATTTAGATATTTTTAATGTTTACCCAACTAGCCAAATTATCAACTGGCTGACCCCGAAAGGTTTTGCATGGTGTTTTAAGTACAGGTTGCATATCTGTATATATATATATAAAGATATATTTGTAAAGTTTTTAGTTAATTCTACTCTAGCTGAATAAAAAAATCGCTCTTCTTCACAGGATATTTGGTCATGAGAACGAGGATGCAGACAATATTATTTACATCAACTGGTTGAATATGATAAGAGCTGGACTTCTCGGTTTAGAGTTTTATTCTCCCGAAACAAAGTCTTGGAAGCAGGTAACTAATTACTGCAAAGCGTGGCAGATTTGTAATAAACGCAAATCTTAGCCTTTTTTGTTTTCTTTCCGTGTCATTATTTTGTATGTTAGTTGTTATATCCTAATTGTTAGGTAATGACAAGACAACCGACTATCATAACTAATAAAGCAAAGTCATAAAAGTCGCTGGTATGAGTACTCTTGACGAGGCGTATCTAGCCTTTGGTGTGCTCTTTAAATTTGTCTCCAACTATGAGTAATAGATGGTCATTCATATGTGATGAATGTGAATGAAATGATAAACAGAAGCAACTGATGATACTTATAGTTTCCAAGTGCTCCGGTCGTAAATTGACCCCAAATGTTGTAAGAAATAAGTTAAAATGAGTGCTTTAGTGCCAGGTCGTGGCTTACATAATAGTTGATGTAATGCGGTTTATAATTTTCTCGATTAAGCCCCAATGTCCGTCATCTTTGCCCCTGGAAGCGAACCCCAGAACTTTTTAATCCTCTTTTTTTACATTGCCCTAGGCCCATATGAGAGCACGTTTTGTTATTTTAAACGCGTTATTGGAAGCTGGTGATAACTTTGTCAATATAGAAAAGATAACTGGAGATGACGGACAGCCAGACTTGAGAATAAGCATGGACAGGTCAAAGATATCAACTACTGGATCTAATGCAGTTGGTAAACTGTTAAGGAAACTCCAGGTAAGGTCAGATTTAGTTTATTTAGTACATGGATTGAAATATGTAAATTCTTGTTCACCCGTTCAGAATTAGGTTTTTTGGCGCAAATTCCTGACAACCTAAGGTACATTGTCACCGTTTTCTCTTCAAAATTTTTTCCGGTTTGTGTTTTTACTCTGGATTTCTCACGGATTTTCAATGAGCACCGGTCGATATATTAATCTTTTTAACAGTCAACATTCTTTTTCATTTGTGTTGACTTTTACATGTTAAAAACTCACCGTCATGATGCAAACAGTTATCAACTTTCCAGACCATTTGTGCAGCACAGAAACCCACTCAGTCGCGTCATTGCTGTCCTGTTTAGGTAGTCCATTGTAGCAGGGTTTACAACAGATGTGTGGAGCCCAAGACTTGTCCTGATCACCCATTTTACAGTCAAAATGGTGAAAGTAGGCGGTTCTGAGGAGGGAAGTGATGGTTCGACGCTGTGAAGTCCCCACGCACGTAGCAGGAAGAATTGGCCTTGTTGAGGCATCCTCGATGTTTTGACGTGCTTGAAGCCATTGGAGAATCTGAAAATATAACAAAGTAAAACTAAATCATATGCAAGGCAATAAAATGTGCATTGGAAAATGTAATACTACTATTTAGCTACCCAAAAGATGTGTAACACGATAGTTGAGGGACACCAACCCCCTGCGCCGCCTGCGAGACAACCTCTTCCGATGACTGCTAGAGCACTACTGAGTGCGGATTGAGGCCTGTTGGTGAAACTTAAGCTTGGGTGAACTTTGAAGACAGGTCTTAGAAACTTAAGTATGGTGGTAGAGGATCAGTTGAAGTGCAATAATGCAATAAAATTTCATCATTCAAAAGGTCAATCTACACTCTTTTTTTTACAAAACCTTTTCTGTGCCAAAAGTTTCTTAATCTCTGGTGAATTTTGGTGTGTTAGGGAGCAGAAATTTATTATTTTTGAATTGTACCCAAACTTAGTAGAGTTTTACAGAAATTTGTGTAGAAAGCAAAAAACGATGACATATGACGTCATTCTGGATCTTCTCAAGCTGGATTGCAAACTTTTAGTCTGAACTTTTTGGGGGGCGACCGCCCCTCTCGCCCCTAAGTGTCCTCCACTGGGGTACATGAGTGCTACATTAAAACTGTCTGTCCATATGATCATCAGGCTCTCACACTTTCTTTGCCTCTAATTGGTGGAGTGATTGTAAAGGCCGACCTCCACTTGGCCGCGCGTACGATATGGCCAGGTCAGCGCATGCTCAATGACTCAGTATGATGTAATATTCTTGTCCGTCACGTCAAACTTTGTACGCTTGGAAAGTAGAATCTGAGTCTGCATGCAGAGCGGCGGCTCCTTGTACGCAGGCAGTCATCGAATCAAATCGCAAGAAAGTGTAAACAAAGACAGTTCAATTCAAGATGGCATCGGAGGAAGGTGTTGGCAACATTGACGGGATAGCATTCGCAGCATGTCAACAACAGCAGTTGCAGGCTCATCAAATGGCCATTTTACAAACATTTTTGCCATGTTGTTTATAATTTTTGGCGCACTTTTCTCAAAGTAAAACGTACGCGCGACCGCGTAATTCCACTGTACGTACGTACGGGTACGTACAGGACATTTTACTCGACGGACGTACGGCCAAGTGGAGGTCGGCATTAAGAGACGACCGAAATTTATTATCGGAGCATCACTTCTAGGTGCAATTGCCAAAGAAATATGCCATCATTAAAGTCATATCCGACCAGTTGCCTCCAAGTTACGGTTCGATCTTTGTCTTATGACTAGAGGTAGCCTTATCTTTTGCATATGATTAGTTGTCTTTTGTTATAAACTGAAACATCGACTGTGATGAGGCTATGACGTGTCTCAGCGTGCACATAAGCAGAGAAAGCACAGGGCTGAAACGTTATCAAGTTGTAATAGTTAATGATGAAATGGCCATTATTTAATTTGTTTTGCTGCTCTAGTTTTTCAAGTCAACGGCCGATTATCAACATGGAAAAGCGATGTATGATCACTATTCGCAAGTGTCAGATCAGGGACCAGCAGGAGGTTTTGCTTCATTAAGAGAAATAGTATTAGCAAGAAAAGAGCCACGTAAAATGTTTGTTCAGGCACATACAGAACTCAAAGGTATGTCCATAATAAGGTGTTTATTTCACCACATGCAGAGTGGATTTATTGGCGATTCTCAAACGGAAAACAACTTCGTAAAAAGCGGGTTCATTTTCATTCCAATATTTGAAAAGCTTTTTTGGTCTATGCATGCAAGATGTCATCGGTGCTCAAGGAATTTTGCATGCAAATAGGCGCTAGACAAGTGAATAAGACTAAAGTGCATGGGAAGTAAGAACTCAAAAAAACTATTTCGGTAAAGCTCGCTTTTGTTCCCTCTCAGTTTGATTACCTGTCGTTTCGTTTACCCTTGTTTTTGGACCCTGCTATGTTTCAAGTTCTCGTACTACATCGGATTCTGTTTTGTTTGAGAGTAAGTTGACGTAAGTGAGCGTCCTTTGTGTAAACCCAAGACATATGAAATGGAATATTTATAGTTTGTAGTTCCTCGTTACCGTCAATGAAATCTGTTTGGTTTGACCTCTTTTTTCTCTGTTACAGGTGATGATGTCGAATTAATTCAGTTTGAAGGTTCCTGTGCAGGTCTTATTGAGTCGTTTACTAGGCGATTTCCGTATCATGATACCGAGTTAGAGCAGCTGTGGGCAGCTGAAAAGAAATTTCATACATACAAAATAAAACGAAGCATTTCAAGCCCTAGGTGAGATTGTTGTGAAAGCTCAAGACGTCATCCTTTATAGATTTCATTATTAGTATTGCTGTGGTTATTGATGTCTTGGTTTTAATTCCTCAAGTTATTACTTTTAGTGACCAAGTGACTATTTCTTATATCTGTGCTGAGAGTTATCTTTGATTTCTCGTTAGATAGCAGTACAGTCTCGCTTATTTTCCCAGTTTAAAAGAACTGCCGTCTTCCACATATTCTTTTGCTAGTTTTGGTATTGTGGTTGGTGGTAAGGAAGTTATACCATGATTAAGCTATTCACTGGATAGAAGTAATCTTCTTTAGAGAAGTAGCTCCAGTCCAGTGATGGAAAAGCGGATGTTTCAACAGATGTGTGCTGAGGGTTTTTTATCGTTGAGATTATTGGGTGAAAGTTGGTGTTAGTGTCCTGTTATTAACCTATTCCTGTGCGTCAGTCGTGTTCATTAACATCGCTGCAGTGTTACTGTTTAGAGACTTTTAAGGCCAAGCGTTGATTTTACTTCTATGAAGCGTACAGATATCGACTTGCTACATTGGAGTTCCACATTTTTCTTTTCTGCGTTTGAATAATGTTTTATTCTATTTCTTATGTTGCAGATAACAAAGTGAGCCAGTTACAGCGTAAAGTTATTTGTGGAATATAGTTATGATGTAGTTTCATACGATCAAGTTCAGTATTGTGTCTTATGTTGTTGATCGGTCCAAGTTACTGGAGTATAGAATAAGCCTCTGTTGTGGTGAACATGGATGCTGCTGTTGGGTGTTCGATCCTATTGTTAATCCTGTTAATGGTACTGTTAGTTTTCTTTGTCTAAGGTACTTTAACAAACGTTCCCGACCTTGTAAATTATTCTTTGAGCAAAAGTTTGATAAAGTCATCATTGTGCTATGCTTTGATGAGACGATGTGCCGCGAATGCCGTAAAAGCTATATTAAGACCCCTTGATTTGAAGCCTCCCCTCCTAAATGCCCCGCCTCAAGTCATAAATTTTCCAATGAACCCTCTCGTTTTTAACCACATGTTTGTGTACTAGAAACGAGGTAAAATGAAAGGCAAATATTTGGACATTCAAGATTACTTTTTATTTTTATGTGACGGTTTTCAATATTATGTGCTTTAGAGTTGCAAGTTTCTTGTTTGACTCTTTGAGTCTTTCCAAGAGTGCTTGTGATGCTTTCAATGCTACGTTTGTACCTGGAACAACAATTCCATTCTGTAGTATTCGTGGTTCGTTTGGTGAAAATGTGAGTGAATCATTTAACACAGTATAGCACTTTGACTCATGGTCAACAAGCATGCGGATTATTGTCAAGAAGGGTAAAATCAGTTTGAATGTGTCCCTACTTTGGTGATTGACTTAGATCAAGACGGCGATAAACGTAATTTTACTATTTTAAATCATTCAAATACTTTTGCTTCCATAATAGAATTGTGAATATGTATTTCTAGTTTATTCCTGTTGACTTTTCCAAATCCCCCCCTCACATTAAGTCCCCCTTTTTTATTTCCCTTCTATAATATTCAAATTTAACGAGCCCCTCAGGGGCTTGTTAGAGCTTTTACGACTATTACGTACCTACTAGAATGATGATTTTTAAACTGTGCCCAGTTTTCTTTTGAAATTCTTTTGGGTTCCCGGAAGTGGTATCACTAAATCACACAGCTGCCATGGTCACTAGTTTTCTTGTTTTTACCATGTCTGTCAAATTTTCTGTTTGTATAATAATTGTTTAAATTCGAGATATCTGATGTATGGAGTATTACTTTCAACATGGCTACATGCATTACATCATAACAAAATAGACATAATTCTCATCTATGCCAATATTTTCTTTAACGTTATGTGTTTTGAGGTTTTATTACCATCTCTGAATCTAGATTTTCGAAGCCATCGTGAAATATACTTGAAAGAGAAACTTTTAGTTAAATTTAACGACGTTTTGCCTCATTGATTAGAGACTTTGGATCTTACAAGGAAAATTCCTATCGTCTTAGTCGTTAAATTTGATTAAGCCGCCCCCTTTTAATGAGAGGTCCTTGAGGAGGTAATGGAATCCATAAAATTGTTTTTAAAATGTTCATATTTTGTACAATAAGCTTGAGCGCCGGGATACGAAAACGTCAGAGACAGCATTCTTCAGCTTATTTAAATTTTCTCTTTATCATAAACTTAAATAGCAAAAACTAGCAATTTATATACTACATTGTTCACACCATGAAGTACACGATTCCAAATGCCCATTTCATCGCTGCTCTCCCGAAGTCACCAAGCGTCGCGTATGTTAAGTGACATTTCCCTCTTATCCATTACTTTTCTTTTGTTTAAAGTTGGTAGTTCCTTAGTGCTCAAGATTCAAGACTCGAATATTGCAAAACTAGCTCTTTAAGATTCTGAACGTATTTCTGCCAGCTTTGTTGAGGACACTGGAGTGGGTTATTAATGCAAATAATATGAGCGATGAAAATTCGCTGTCTGATTATGATTAACCGTATACCTGTTTATTCAAATCCAAATGATTGAATTAATAAATGTTAGTTTTGAGGAAAAAGAAACATTTTTTAGTACAAATCAGAAATTCAGCAAGAAATTTTTATTAGGGAAATTAGAAGGGTTAGTTATATATGAAACAAATAAATACCCACAAATATGGTTACTTTGTGAGCAAGTGTCACGTTTCTTGCATGAAATCGTATTTCGAGGACGTGAAGTTTAGTTCTGTAGATTTTTTGAACAATTGTCTCTATTTTGTATTATGTTTAAGGTAATGGCAGAAGTCGAGTCTAAACGAGGCTGTTAGTTTGTTGACATGAAGGGTTGGTTTGGAAAGTTTGCAAAGTGCCGAAACCTGACTTTAGCAAGAAGGACTTCTGGTCCTTAGAGAGACCAAGACTAGCTTACTGCAAAAGTAGTTGCATATTAGACGTATCAGTAAGAAATAAGACGAGTGTGAACACAAAACTCGAAAATACTGAGGCCCAAAAAATTGTAACGAAAACGACCGGTTATGAAAATTGCCATGCTACATGTTGATTTTCGGCAAATGTTGACGGTACGAAAATTACGTCTTGTACTTTTTAACGGTGCCAAATATGAATTCGTTGTAACCAACTGATGGATGAACGATGATTTTACTCGCTCCTCTTTATACTTCGATGGAGGGTGTGTATTTAAGATTTCGTGTCTTTGGTTTTTGATTTGTAATCCAATTTTTCTGATTTCCATTGAGCTCTATTGGACGGTGTTACAATAGGATCTGCTTGGCTTTCTCAAGTTTTCTTACTTCTATTTTCGTGTAAAAGGGGCGTTTATTGTTAATTGGCCTGCTTTTCAGTGATTTTTCTGTCGTTTACATTGATGTAACCTTTGCTTGGGACGTTAATTACTAATGTTGAAGTAAAAGGATTTCCTTAAACACTTAAAAAACCTAAAGGCTTTTAAAATAAGCTGTTTGCAACGCATACCTCGAACAGGTCTCTATCTAAAAATTTTGAATGTGTATGATCACGGGGGAAGGGGCTAATTATAACTCTTATGTAATATTGGGGTAAGACATTCTGCTTCCCCTCCTTGTCCACGTCCAGGTTTCGATGTGCTCTATTGGTACAGTGTCAAGTCTGGTTTTTCAAATACCTGGTAATGTACAAGTGTCGCGGGTGACTTGTAATACACAGTCCAGCTATCTAATTTCAATTACCCGGACTGCTAAAAAATGATGAAGATATTTAATTTTCACTTGCAGAAATGACGCGAGGATTTAAACATGTAATAACAGGCACAGAATTATTCTTACATACCACCTGCCCTAACTGCAGTGTGAATACGTTATTGTGATTACTTTATTCTCTATGATCATCTTCCTTATTATCCTTCCAGAGAAGAGGAGAATCAGGAAACCCATTAGACCCTATTGCAGTACCCCTGACGTAACCTCTAACCATGCAGGCCTGTTGCTTTACTCCACCAGTGCAAACTGGCAGCCTTCATATAGTGCCTTCAACATTCTCCCCAACATTGGCGGGGTCCCTTAGCGCTCCATGATTATCTACACTGTCTCCGGATGTACACTGTCGAACGCTTTGGCAAAGTCGTCGTAGCTCACGTACAGGTGAAAGTTCCATTCTACCACTTGCCCAATGTTGTTCCTAAGACTAAAGGTTAGGCCATACTGCTTCCGCTCCTAAATCCTGCTTCCTCCTCCTCCTCTTGTAAGCCATAGTCCTAAATGAGAACTTTTCGCATTCTTCTTCTTGCTTTTTCACTAGCTGCTTTCATTCCACCATCTGTCCATTCCTTGATGTTGTCCACCCAAGCAGTTCTTCTACGACCTTGTCTTCCTATACTCTCCATTTCACCCTCTATTGATGTTAGCACTAGGCTTTCTGGTCTTCTTTTCCAGTGATTGTATTTCCTCAATTTTCTTTTCTTAAGTTCGTGCAGTAGGCCCTCTGCTTCTGGGACTTTTACTGCCCGGCAAACCCATTCATTTGTTTTTCTTTCTGTCCAACTGATCTTGAGCAGTCTGCGCCATGACGAAAGTTCGAATGCTTAGATGGTCTTCTTGTCAGCCTGCTTTAGTGACCAGCTTTCAGATCCATACAGTGCGATGCACCATACAAGAGATATCATGAGGGCCTTCTTCAGTTGTAAGCTAATTTCTGCCGCAGATCAGAGTGGAGACAGCTGTGTTGTCACAGTCCTAGCTATTGCCAGCCTAGCTCGTATCTTCTGAGCAATTATTAGCTACGCTTGTTTTACAATGTTTTCTTGTGTTTTACAATGTTTTTCTCGTTTTACAATGTTTTCTTGTGTGGTTTGCCAAGTGTCTACTGACATTCATATCTTGACATGTGCAAGAAGATTGACTTTTCGATTGCTCAGTCATGATTCTGCATGGTTCCCTATATATGTTAAATTATTTAGGTTTACGGTGGAAGTATCTGCTTTGTAGTAGTAAACATTCCATTCGGAGCTAAGGTGGGCAAGTTTTGCGATTTCAAAAAAGTTGTACAACAACAGCATTGGTCTGAGTTACCACTTGTCCTATTGAGTTTGGGCTTTGTGACCACCAAGTTTGAACGAGATATATAGAAATTGAATGATTCAAAGCAACTATTTAGCACGTTTCTGGGCGAGCAGACAATTGTAACTTTAAACATTGTTTTAGGTAATGTGTAATCATGTAATTTGCAAAGGTCATAGCTTAACAAATTCCATTCAATCTTCGGTAGAAAAATTCATTGGTGTGTCGCGTCAATTTACCTTCACGAAGTAAATTTACTGTTATTATAGACAACATTTTCGAAGGGAAGCCCTGGCCATCCAGAGTACATTGTCGTATCCTGCCGACATTTGGTGAGAAACAAACCTTAGTAACAAATTTACAAAAGCGAAATAGCATTCCTCGTGTCCCTAAAGCATTTCCACTGGTCTTCAATCTTCAGTGGCTGTTACACCCAAAATTGACAGTTATGAAACGTGACTTCTGCTTTGTTAGTTTGTTGTTGATAATGCGTGTTTTGCACGTTATTCTCTTGCAAATTAATTTTACGATTTAATATTCACTAAACTAGCACTGATTTCTGTATGCCTGAATTGACTGCAACTAGAGCTTCTTTAGCCAATTTTCCCCACAATATATTGATCCAGCTAGCATATCTTATACATGCCAGTTCAATTAGTAGATTTCAAGTTCACCTGATCGATGAATATTTTACCGAGATGAATTTAGAAGTAACTGAGGGTGCCTCGAAGTTTTCAAGAGGAGTGTATCTATTGGGACTGCCGATTGGTATGACAGTGGAAAGGCCTCATGTTGAGGGAAGTGTTGATTGACACAGGGCCTGTGAGTTCTTGGAAGCAGATTTGACCACATCCTTTCGAAGAAGATAAAAGAACTTTAATAAAGTTTCACCCATTTGAAAGCTGTTGATGCAGCGCAGTTTTGTTTATGGCTCTTATCACAACACATTTACTCGATTAGCTACTCTTTACTGGACACTTTATATCATAATGAACATGTACAGCAGTCGTAATTGTAGCAAGGAGCACTTAAATCCATGAAAGACATGGATTTACAGCATACTGATCTTCAAATCCACGTACAGAACTGAAAAAATTCTCGTTGATTATTTAAGCTCTTCGTTAGGTTCGTTTGCGTTGCCATTTTTATGGATCTTCATCTGTCAAAAGTTGTTTTTGAATATTAGGACACGAAGACTATTATCAAATCTGATATAGACCTGCATGTGCGAGCCTCAGAACATTTGAGAATTTCTAAATAATAATCAAAATGCCGCACCCTTGTTTCTTTTTTAATAGTCCACATTATTTGGAAGTCCCCTTTTGGAACCCCTGCTTTTAAAGCATTGTTAAAGGTTTGTTACACTTTGTTATACTTATACTCTTACACCTTACATCAATGTGTGGCCTTTTATGATATTATGTATTGTTCTCCTAAAGTATTTGTGTTACATTCACATGCCATGTTAATTTCTCTGAAGATGTCAAAAGTTTTAGACGAAACTTAAGAAATTAAACCATAAATAAACATAGTGTCGTGGCTCTTACTTTAAGAATTATTAGCCTGGTAGTTATATTTATTAGCAGATTAGGGATTCCACCTGGTATATTTATTGCGACTATTGCCACGTTCTAAGGCACTAAGGTTCTAAGGGGAGCTTTCAGTTTTGACCCCGTTTTGACCCAAACTTAAAGGTATGGTCAAATGCATTAACAGCACTAAACTTAAACCGATAGGAGGCTGAATGGCAACAGCTTTACATGCTTTAAGGGCGACATCCAAAGCAATGCAGTGATCGAACCATAGATATATAAGTCCTTTCATATCTATGGATCAAACTACATCTGCCTGTATTACACGATCAATGTACTTTTTTCACTTCGGCATTGAAAACGAGGCCACTTGCTCAGGGCGCCATTTTCTGCAAGTGTTTCGACTCCTGAAATGAAAGGTTACCTTGATTTATATGTTGTTGGGGTTTTTTCAGTGATCAACTAAGAGTTATCAACGACAGCAAACTCAACTTGCGTTTTCAATAGGCCTTTAGGGAGTGTATTGAAAAGTATAAAAAGATGGGAAGTAGAACAAACAAAGTTTAAGAGCTTTATCTTGAATCTTGGATGGTAAGTATGGCACGATACTTGAGCTGAACGCTTAATACTTCTCCATTTCATGAGAATATATTTGCAAAACTCTGTTGAGTTGATACCGATTTATCTTGTCAGGACTTCTGTATTTAATTTGTAAACTCCTTTAGCAGTTTGCGAATGTCAGTTAGACTGTACTTTCACTTGCGTGCAATTGGGCATACTTGGTAAGGCAATTTAACGATATTTAAAAAGAAATACGTTAACACACGAACTTATATTTGAGTTCAAGTCTAGGATTGACTCAAGTCGGGTATACATACGTGTAGCTTTCCTCTGCATAGTGTAGTCATCAACGTATCGATATCAGTCCATACTGAGAAGTGTGGTGCGTTTAACTTTAAGCTACCTTACTGCACAGACAAACTTTTCTAACTAACTATTACATTGCGCCTGCAGTTATCACATTAAAAATTTGCGACATTGCGCTAAAAACGTACTTAAGAGCCGTTTTCGTCTGACGCTCTTCAGAGTATGAAACGTCAGAAAGGAAAGTATTCGTAAATGGCAACTTATTTATACGAAACATATATCAAAACTAGCCAATCATAAACAAGAAAGGAAACAAAGAAAGAGAAAATGAAGAAACAAAACATTATTGGAAGAGTCCAAGTGAAAAAACAAACTCTTTCTGCCTACAGAGTACTGCTTTTCTTGTTTTAATGTAGACAGACCCCAATACACTTAGATGAAGTTAGTTCAAGTTATCACATTCCTTGTTATGAGTATAAGTTACTAGGTAATGCAAGGGCCCTTAAACTCATCCCTGTCACATTTTTTTAGTAATGAGGTTTTATTTACTTTATTTATACCAGAAAAATTTCCAGGTGATTTTTGGCAGAAAATTTGGAGCAAAAGAGATTAAGACTTTCTGTATACTCATTTTGTCAAGGAACTCCACCTTTGTCTTGAAAATCCACAGTTTATCTTAGGTTAAAGACCTACTGGGTGCTATTCTTATTGTGGACATTTTGCAAATGGCACAAAAAAGAAAGAAGCTTCTTGTTATTTATGATTCCATTCATGAGTAGTTTGGCCTTGGAGACAAGAATGGTATCTTGAAAATAATTGTTCTTGTTGTGCTTTACTGCCATTTTATTGTCATGCCATCTTCACTCTGCTTAGCTTATAGAATATGTATCTGAAGATGAGTTATTCAAAATGTTATATGAGATGTTTTTTGAATTTGTTTAGTTTTATATACATATATATAAAAAGTAGCTGATGAAGACTAATGTCGAGACATTTTAAATGAAGAGTGTATTTTTTGAGTAATTGAGTAAATATATACATATATGTATATACTTCGACAAATCTAAAGAGGAAATCACACTAAAAGAACAAAAAACAATGGTTCGCCTACATCGAAAGAAGAGCAAAAAGATAAGCAATCTTCGTTATGGACTACCATCTGATAACCTTGAGATCAAGAA
Organism: Chironex yamaguchii; assembly: GCA_024741275.1. NCBI lineage: Eukaryota > Metazoa > Cnidaria > Cubozoa > Chirodropida > Chirodropidae > Chironex > Chironex yamaguchii. The sequence continues at coordinate 15,688 of JANTCA010051973.1, forward strand.
GCAGAAACCTAGAAACAAGTTTGGTGAACATGAATATCATGAAAGCATCTATCCCATTAGTACAAAGTCATCTACAAACAACCACCATCACACATGTGCAAGCATCCTATCCCATCATAAAGAAAAGCAAAATGCACAACCTTCTGTTAACAATAAACTCCAACAAACTAAAACTCAAAAAAACTTGCAAGGAACCTCTCTTCATCTGAAGGGAGATAACAACCAAATCATCTCCAATATTGTAGAAGGAATCGCACAAGTTACTGCCACAACAAATCAATTAAGAGAGCTATTAGCAATCCTGATGGACCAATAATCGCAGACCCATCAGGGAATGTAATCAATTTAACTAATAAACCATTTACGAAACATGAATTTCAACTATTGAACAAAAACCTTAATTTCTGCCCACGTCCAAAACAATACAACAAAAACCAATTGAACAATGATTTAACAAGATTTTACCGAAACCTGAAACTTAAAGCACATTTTGGAAACCAATCACTTGACAAAGAAACATTTAGGCCTAACAAAAGAGCAACTGGACACCTTTTAAAACACCACATGTAATTGAAACATTTATCAGTGCAGTGAACAAGGACATCACCAAATCTCCAAAAGTAGACATTCCAAGAGACAACCTCTCAAAAAACGAAAGGAAATCACTCAAAGAACTATCAGAAAGAGAAGATATCATCATAACTAAAGCAGACAAAGTTGTCATTTGGAAGACTACATACATGAAGCCAATAGACAATTAAACATCATTTCTTCTTATCAAAAACTCAATCAAGATCCAACACAAAAACATACAGCTATGATCAAGACAGCCATTCATCCACGTAAGTCCCAGAATGGTCTTGATATTAAAATAGCAGAAAGTCATATCAGAAAGAGTTAAAACTCCACGTTTTTGTATGCTTCCAAAAAGACATAAGAGAAATAACCCCGGAAGACCAGTCATCAGCTCTGTTACATCACATACAAGTGAAATATCAAGATTTGTCGACCATTACTTGCAACCCTATGTAAGAGGACTTCAATCTTATATAAAAGATACCACTGACTTCATCAACAAAGTGGAATCACAACCAGCAGTCCCAACCGAATCCTTCCTGGTATCAATGGATGTCAGGTCCCTTTACACAAACATTCCACATAACGGTGGCATCAATGCTGTTAAAGAATCTCTGGAGAAAAAGCCACCAAATGTCCCAATAAAGGTTATACTGCTTTTCCTTGAATTAATACTTTCACTTAACAACTTTGTTTTCAATGGTGCACATTATTCACAAACAAAAGGGTGCGCAATGGGCACCAAGTGTGCCCCATGTTATGCAAATATTTTTATGGAGAAATTTGAAGAAACTTTTGTTTACCCAAAGCTTCAATAACATTGCAAACTTTATCGAAGATACATTTACGACATCTTCATTATATGGACAGGAACAAAACAACAGTTTGAACAATTTGTTGACAGCATCAATGAATGTCACCCTACTATCAAGTTCGATTATGAAATTGATGTGAATGAAGTAAACTTCCTAGATACCACTGTGTTCAAAGACAAAAACCATAAGCTTAAAACAAAGCTGTATAGAAAACGGATCATCAAAACTACCTCCATCTAGCATCTAAACACCCACCCAACTTAAAGATGAGCATCCCTTACAGCCAAGCCATCAGAATAAAAAAAATATGCAATGAAGATCATCATGTCAAAGAATACTGCAAGCAGCTCGCCAAAACTTTCAATTTAAGAGGTTACGAACAAAAATTTGTAGAAGAACAGATTGCTAAAGTAATAAATGTCCAGAGAGAAGATCTACTGAAAGAAAGGACCAAGGAACCATTAAAATGAATACCATTGTCAATAACATATAATAGAACACTACCACCGATCAATAAAATTATCAATAAGCACTGGAATATATTACAAATAGACGATGACATCAAACAGGAATTTAATCAAAGACCTATTATTGCATACAGAGGCAACAAAAACCTGAAAGACTTTATAGGGAGTAAGACCATTGAGAATAACAAAAAGCTAACCAATAAGAATTTACACAAAACACACCGTATTGGTTGATGTCATCCATGTAATGGAAGATCTAACTGTCTATGTTGCAAGCAAATCAAGAACACTCAATATTTTAAAAGTGATGTCACC
>JANTCA010051984.1:0-17860 GCA_024741275.1 Chironex yamaguchii
CACGTAAAAAGGTCCTAATGTGATGGATTTCCTCACAAGCAATGCACAAACGAGTTTTTTTCGCAAACAGAGATTTTTGTGCCTGAGACCTCAATTCTTGACGCTTAAGCAAGAGAGAAAATTTCTTGACTGGATCACGAACCGAAACAAGCTGTTGTAATTCACAATTAATGAAGGCATGTAAACTCTCACCTTCTTCCTCTGATAGCATTCCTATAGTTTTAAACCGGTTAATAAATTGAGGAACATTAAAAACCAATTCATGGATTTTCCACGTGATATCAGTGTTAGGAAACAGAACAGGGAAAATCTGCCCAAACCTTGCTTCAGTAGTTGAAACTTCTTCTTCAGTGAGAAATCTAGACTTAAGAAACAAAAATTTACATATTTGACTAAATATATCAAAAATAGTAGTTATCCTATGATGTATATCATCTTGATCAGCTACAACACTGCAAAGATGTTTATAATTTCTTAAAACTAATTTGCAATGGTTACCAACAAAAACGTTACCATGATATGCCTGTCTGATGACTTTAATTCCTTCTAGTTTGCAATTTTACAACTTTTCCCTTGGACCCATGGCAGTTGCATTCCTAGATTTAAGTTCATCACAAATAAGACTTATTTTAACAATATCTGAACGTAAAACATCCTCCTCACTAAGATAAGTAGTAGCTTTCTCCTTCATTATGTCTACTAGGTCATCTTTGACTATATCCCTACAATTTAAACAAATTTTACTTTTAACGTTGTTACTCACTCACACAGTGTATGTACCCACTTGACACAAGAATCACAACAAATCCAATAAATATTTATGTCTACTTGAGTTACACAGCAAATTAGAGAACCACATTTTTCTGCCAACTTTTTTTCAAACACTTTTATCCTCCACGTTTTGCTGCAATTAGCTTACTTTTAAACTCTTCTCTTAAAACTGCTTCTACTCTAGTTATACGATTCTCAATTTCTACTACCTCCTCTCCTAATTTTTCCAGTTCCTGGTTGTTTTCTAATAATAGTATATTGTTTACCTTCCATTCCCGCCCAGTCCTTTGTCTTTCTTCATCATCAATCAAACCTATTTTCAGAGCTATCAAGCTGTAACTCCCAGGACATTATGTAACACAGGGGGTACAACAAAATCCAGGTGCTTTATGGGAAACAACATCTGTTCTATAACATTATTATGATACTTGCCATTTTCTCTCATGTTGCCATTGGACCTATTATCACAGAGATTTTCATTATAATTCCATTGATAATCCTGTACAGTCCTAAGTTTAACGTTGCAATCAAAAGGTGTGTGGGGTTTTAAACCAAGATGTCTTAAGTGATCCAGGGTAACCAAATCTAAACTACTTGGGAATGTGGATGCAGAGCCTGGTGGCCTAAAATGTTATCTATAAATTGGAAGTCACCACCTAAGAAAACTTTTACATTCCTATATTTCATTTTAAAGTCATCATCCAGGATGCCAGAAATTTGTTCACAAAAGACACTAAAAACTTTCCACAAATTTTCAAGACTATCAGCCCCTTCAAACATAGAAAGCAGATGAACACTATCAACTGACACTGAATTGATGCTATTTAATACCTCTACATGAAATTTCATATTTCCCCCACCCTTGTTTCCTGCAAAAAGAAGTCAGATGTCATTATTGAAGATGGATGGATCCTGTTCACCAGGTAACCTTCTCGTATATATCAGTTATAAAACCTTTCAAATTTGTAATGGATGTATGGGAGCATCTCAGCTTCCTCATCTAATGCCATGCGTTTTAAAGCCATCAAACAACTCTCAACTTAAGAGTCTCCTGTAATAAACTCTGTTTCAGTTTTCTCAGCAATTCTCATTTTTGCTTCTGAGGGCCAAAAGTTACAAACAAATTTTGACAAGCAGCTACGAAGGTCTCTAATTTTATTTGTACTTAGCCTGGTCAATGGCTTGATATCAACAGCATCTTGAACAGAAATCTTATTCCGCTCAAAAAGCCCAGCTGCAGATCCTGCTTTCTGAAAAAAGGCTTATTTTGTTTCATCATTTGTACCATTAACAGGTGTTCTTCACTGTTAGCGTTAAATTTGCCATGGGAAATTTCACTTAAAATGTCAAAGGAAATTTTAAATCTTTCTGTTAAAGTTCACTTAGACACTGAGGAATTTGGCTGGCCTGAGGAAAGTTTGGCATAGGATTCAATTCGACCACTACTTACTTGTTTCTTGTCACATAGACCAGAGAACTTGACACCCTTAACAATATCTTTCTTTTGTTTAAAGCTATCTATATATATTATATCTCTAGCTATATCAGTAATATCTGTTTGCACACACTTGGTACTAGTGGTTGGAACAGCGGAATTTTTATGTTGAGAGTTTGATTCATAATTTGATAACTTACTTTTAACTCCAGCAAAATTTCTTTTGTATGTTGTTAGGTCTTTTCCAATGCAAATTGCCTTGTCCTTTGAACTTGCATTCAGTTCCCCAGCTTTATCAATCTGATCCTCAAGCACTCCTACCTGTGTTCTTCGTCCCAATGATCCTTCTTCATTTTCTGCCTAATTTTCTGCTCCTTTGTCAAGATGTCAAACTCAATGACATCAATCTTCAACTTTTTTACCACCTTTAATGACCTCACATATTTCTCCTCCACTTGTTTTTTCTCATCTCTTAATTTTTTTCTTGTGTGGTGTGTCACTGATTTCTGTTGTAGGATCAAAGCTTAAACTAAAAGTGTCATCTAAAATTTCCTTTGCCTTGTCTGCATTTCTCCTGGCTTTTTGAAGCCTTTGCAATAAGGCAATCTAAACTATTTAACCTTCTGCGAAAATTATTTTCATTTAGAATATCTAACCCCGCTGGAATATATCATCAACCCGTGTTATTTTTGACAAGTCATGTACACTTCTATCAGAAAGACCCACTTTTGATAGATACTTACAAGCATCACTAACGCCCTTAGCCATTTTTTCAAAAACAACACAACTCAAAACTATGTGGAGTATCTTACAATAACACAAATAAAAACACACACAACAACTTATTTGAAACAAATATACAATTAGAAACTCGAAATTACCTTGTGGCAATCAAATTGTAACAGAACAAAAGTTATTAATGAAACTCGATTTCTATGTTGCCGCAGCCCATGAAGAAAACGTAAACAGTTCAAGGCACAATTTAGGGGATACACCATCAAACAAAAAACGTTTGCACTACTTCAAAACGTGTTTAATATACAAATAAACAAGCCTTTAAGATAGATTAACACTTACTGTGTTCTTTGGAAGCTGGCAAATGGACAATGTTCATTGCACATGTGATAGAACTTTCAAAGAGCATTTACGAATGCTCGGCAACACTGGATCTCCAGCTTCCAATCATTTTATTAAAGGGACATCCCCAAGCTAATATATGCAAAAAGACCCCGAATCACTATCTTTGGAAGCAAAACAGCGTGAGCCAAATATGTGACATTGTGTACTGACCAAAAATTGCCCTCGTGTTGTAAACTCTGCGAACAATAAACAAAGATTTTTTTATTCAAAGATGGTACAAGCTACTGGAAAACTTTTAAAGAGGTTCGTTCATTGATACTTTATCTAAATCACATATTTTTTTTATTATTTTGAATGTAAGGTTCATTCCTAAAAACTAGCGTTGAAAATTGCGTATATTTTGAGATTGCGACGGTTTGGTGTGTGGTCACAGAAATGTTCGAAGATTTGATTTCCATCAAAACAATAGGCCATAACAGCTGTCGTAGTGTTGTACAGTACATAGGAATGTATACCAGAATGTAGGATGTATTGTAATATTTTTTATGAATCTAAAAAAATAAAATAAACTAGGTATCACTTGCTGTGATGAAGTGCAAAACACCAAAATGTATTGACCACGGGCGTTCCTTCCAGGGGGCGTGGGGTACCACACCTCCAATTTTCTATTAAACCGCTGGTTAACATAAATGTGGTCAGTACAATGATCATTGGTTTTGAGATACATTCATCGGTAAAATTGCAGTAATTATTGTCAATTTTGACAACGATACTTTGGTCAGTAAAATATGTTCTGTTCTTTTTCACTAGGACATTATAGCCCATTCAAGATATAATTTCGTGAAAAGAGTGGATACTGCATACTTTACATTTCCCAAAGTTGGGCAACCTGGACCACAAACTTTCCGTCTTCAACCAGTTGCTGAATTATCAGATATTACAAAGCTTAAGGCCACACCATCAGAAACCACTTGCAAATCTATGCTGAAATTAGGAAATTACAATACAGTCTCTTATAGCTTGGGTGCTTTCTCTAAACATTCACTGGAAACTCTCCTCAAAGTTCATGAGCTTTCTAAAACGTCAGAGAGGGTGAAGGAAGAAAAGGCGTGGATTATGAAATGCAGTGATCAGTCATCATGCGACAACATGAGCGAAAATTTACATGAGTTTGAAAATCGTATAATGCAAAAGCCAGATGGAAAATGTATCTTTGAGGAGGATAAAACACTGTTGACAATGAAAATTGCAAATTTGACAGGTAAAAAATGGCTAAACTGGGGTTGCAAAAATGCTTCAAGATAATCAAACACGTATGTACATATTCATGTTTAACAACTTATTGATGGACACCAAACTGAATGAAACTATTCAAAATCAATGCAAAACTCCACCAAAGTACCTAGTTTTCTTTGTAAATGTTGGAATCCCCAAAGACGTCTTCTTCAGTTCAGTTTTAAACAAGGTTGTCATTGGACATTACTGTATATTGATGTTGTCAAAAACAAATGGTTCTACTGCGATACACTTGGATGGGACCCTCCAGCAAACTTTAAGTGGGAAGTTAAGTCCATTATGGAAGTGTTTTACGGTGTATGTAACATAAGGAGAATTCCATTCAAAGGCTGCACCATTGCACATTCTGCAAGACGTCATGCTGCCCAGAAAGTCTGTTCAACAGAGTGCATACCAAGTATGCCACTACAAGTCTGGAGCAATATTTGAAGAGTTATTTGCGCCATTCTGGGTGCTATCGCAGCAAAAGTACCTATACTTTGGAGAGAGGTATTTCTGTCAAGAACTGTATCAATTCCTGGAGATCTACATAAGGTAAATGATCAAACAAACAATTCAGATTACTTAAGAGGGGTTCTTATATCGTGGTTGACATCACGTGATATCAATATGAATGTCCTTGGTGTCACAGATACAATGCATGCTAAGAGAAGGAGGTCAAAATCAGCAAGCATATCGCAAAAATCAAGCAGAATCCCTCTTGTTCCAAAGACAAGTAAGATTCAAAGTAATGAAGATAGCTGCAATCCACATACAGAGGAAAACATGACACAGAATTCTCAAACTAAAACATTCTCTGCTGTAGAAGAGAGCTCAACCGATCATCAGGATCTGAATAAGTCAGCTGAGGATTCTATGGCTCAGAAAGATTTTCCACCAGAAATAAATCAGAGAAAAATTAAAGATTTACATCTCCCGGAAAAGCATGATCAGCAACAAACAGACCATCCGCTACCAACAGAGGCACAATCGATATTCTACATCGGTAAAAGATTCAGCAGTCTTAATCAAATAAAAGAAGCTAAAAGTGTCTATGAAAAAAGGCAATTCCTGTCAGTTGTGGAAAAGGGATGTAAGGACACTTGAAGCTGCTAAGAAACGAGTTCCAAAAAGACTTTGGCAGACCAATCTTTGAGGTATTACTCTTTTAAGCTTTCCTGCAAATTTTGGGGCAAACCTGCAATTGAGAGAAAAGAACGTCCAGTTCATTCAGACAAGGTTGCTCATTTGGAATAAACTTCACACTTTCTGCAGATGGTAAGGCCTTGGAGGTAGTGCAGCTGAAAACGGAGCACAATCACATAATACATGAAATGCTTTTCAAACATCTGCCTCGCCAAAGGCAAGTAACACCTGATGTAAACAATGACAGGAAAGATGCTCTTCGCCTACAGGCTAATAGTAAGCTACTTCAGCAAAAGATTGCCATGACAACTGGATGCCCTATAACATTGAAGGACATAGCGAATTTGAAACATCAGCTGAAAAAGGATATTAACAGCAATGACATTGAGACCCTTCTTCCATTTCTTCTGACGGATCGAACACAAACTGTTGAGGTTATGATAGATGAGCAAAAAAATTTCAATTGTTTATTCTATCAAGATCAGCAGATGAGAAGAGTCTATTCCAAATTTCCAGAAATGCTTATGGCATTCTTTTATTCTTTTAGCAATTGATGGACATGGTTTGAAATAATTGGAATGTTTATCGTTGATGAAGAGACACAAAGTATTATTCAGTCAGTATTAGATTTCAATGAACATAATTTTCAGGGACGAAGCTTTCCCCAGGCAACAATGCAGTCTAAATTTGTCTATATCATAAAAATGGAAAACATTGGGATTACATCAGCTGAAAGAACGAGATGTCTTGAGATATTCACTAAAATTTTATATTCACGTTCAACAGTTGACTATGAGAAGCACTTAGACCTGTTAAAGGCAACAAGAATAAACTCTGTCATAAGTTACTACACCGACAACTGGGAACCAATTAAAGACCAATGGGTGTGTGCTTTCAAGGATTCATCTTTCAATCTGGTGAAACAACAAACAACAGATTAGAGAGTATGAATGCAAATATAAAAAGAGTTTGTTGCAAGTATGGAAACTTGATGCAGTTCTTCTCAGAGTTTTTTGGTGTCCTCAGGTCACTCAGAAATGACAGAACACACAGCTGTTTAATGTCTCTTGCTCGGCTTCCAACATAACTTCCTTTACTGCATGACGATCTGCGGCACTATGCAGATTACTTGACACCATATACATTTCAATTTATTCAGAGCCAAGCAGAACTATCAGACTTAATAGAAGTTAGAGAAACCTTGCCACATAACACATTTGAAGTTTCTGTGTCAGCAAAATCAAAATCAATTTCACCAGAACATGAATGTGATTGCAATTTTATGAACAAAATAGGCCTTCCTAGCTGCCATATCTTCAAGGTGCGCTCTTTTTGGGGCCTGTCAAGATTTGAAATATGTTTGGTTTCTGACTGTTGGACAGTTGCATGTTGCGAAGAGCTATTTCCAAAAGACTTTGAAGACATGGAAGTGAGCATAATTCCAAACTAAAGCATCACAATGAAAGAGAAGAAGGAGCAAGTTAAAGCATTGTCTGAGGGACAAAGAAATGCTGAAGCACTTGCTTCTGTTGCATGTGAAGGGGTATGAAACCATTTCAGGCACAAATTGCCCACCTGAAGATTTTGTTAAGATTCCTGGACGGTAGGAGATACTTGATTCACCTTAAAACCAATGAATGTTCCTAGTACAACAGATATGCCGTTGAGTGACAAGCTAGAGGAGGAAACTGTGAAGCAAGAAGCCAAGCCTGAAGTAGCCTTTGAAACTGATGATAGCTTGAGTAACAAGAGATTGAGTAGAATGAACCAAAAGAATCAAAGATTGAGAAGCCTTCTTCCAATGATGACAACAGATGAAGATCAGGAACATTGAATGCTATAAAGATGCCACAAAAAATGCTGAAAAGAGGCAGACCCAAAGGTGCTGGATTAACTGACATTGGATTACCAGCGGTAAAGAAGGTTAAAGGCAGCAAAGGAATTGTTCCGTTCACCAAACCTTGGGCCAAGGATAAGGATCGTGAAATTTTTGAATGCTTTGTGTCTCCTTCGATTGCAAATAAAGCTCTTAATGGTGATGTGATTGAATTGGAACAAATAGAGCAGAACATTCATAAAATTCCAGATATGGTGAAAGACGAAGGGTACGTTGACTTCCATCATGACGAAAGATATTTTTCTACCAAAGCATGGACAAGTATCCTCCAAATTTTTGAAACGAAGCACAAATGCAAATGGGTTTGCTCATGCTAAACTAAATCGGTGCATGAAAGCCAAGAAAGCATGGCAAGCCAACAAAATGGGCCTGCAAGTAAAAGTTTTCTGACGAAACACCCCTTCATGGCTAAAAACGCCTTGTTTTTGAAACAAAAATATTTTGCCTGGGGGTGCCACACACCCCTCAACCCACTGTAACTATGACCCTGGCCCTACAACCTGCCGGTCTAAAAATAAAAACAATTACTATACATGTCTTTTTAATATGATGATGATGATTATGATGTGTATAGTATGTCTTGTGTTGCAAATATAAATAGTATACAAATGTAAATATCAGGTTAAAACTAGCTCATCAGCCAATCTCCTGTGAAGGGCATTTCGGGGCTTATGATCGGTATACTCTTTTTTCTTCCTGGTGACCCCTGGAATGATGCTAGTGACCTGATATTAATGTCGGATATAACCTTCTGTCATGTAATCTTATCATTTACAATCTAAAACAGGTCAATGAATGAGTGTGATGCCAACGCTCATTAGTGTGATGGCAGCAAAGTACACAAAAATAGTGTAAAGTACAAAGAAGAACGAGAATTCCTTAATTTTGATGAATTGCAAGACTCAACTCTTTTCTCAAAAACTTAACTTAATCTTTTACAGTGTTCCCTGATCCCTGAAAGGAAACTGCTAGTTCCCTGTTCCCTCAATCACTTGTAGGCATGCTCCTATGTTCCCCCAAACCGCTATTCGACCCTCTTTGGTTTACTACCACTAACCAAGTTTTATGTGTAATGACAACATTTTTCAGTTTAACGTAGGCCTAGTTGGTGGGGATTAACAAAAATGACTGGCAATGTAATGTTTTTTTTTTGAACTCTGAAATTGTCCATGAATGGCTCCAAGTGCAACTTTCCAAAATGAATGGGCGCACAACAATTCAAATGATGCACACTGTGCAATACACACTTTACTTAGCTTTTTCTGACCACTAATAAAAATTTGTCTTGCAATTCCCGCCAAAACTAATTCGAATTACGAAAATACATTGTGCACATGCGTTGTTAAAAATGCTGGCCATTTAGTAAACTTTTATTTTTGATGGGCAGCCGGTCAAATAGTCACTTCGAACAAATATAAGGAACAGACTCACTGAATGCAGGTAGGTGATGAAGATGACATGAAATAAGACAAGAACAGTTGGCTAGCAGGATACACAAGCAAGGTAACAACATGATCACGACTGCCCACTACACTGATATTCCAAAGACTGACCAAGTTTAAATGTTAACAAACACATAATCAAAAGCGCATGACTCAATTCAGGGGCTGACAGATATGGTTGGTACACCACAACTCTCACTGAACATTGCCTCTGGTGGCTTGTGACAGCTGAATATGGTAAAGTCCCTTCTAATCAAGATACAGTGGACTTTATTTAATGCCCACACAACAGCCAGTCCCTCCTTTTCCAGCTGACTCTAACCCTTCTCAGTTGATGCAAGCAATCTGGAAGTAAAACACACAACCCTTTCCTCACCATCGAGCATTAGGTAACCTAACCTTATGCGATAACTAATAAAGCCTTGCTATACAACACTTAGGATGGTTGGAAGGCTTGCATTATTTAAGGGAGGTCTCCCTTATGCCTTCATTAGTAACACCACTGTCAATAATAGTCACACTGTTAAAAACACACAGTTACAATTGCAAGACTTGTCTTCTTTAACTTAACAGGGATTTAAACAAACTGTTAATGGCTAGTTATTAATGGTAGACAGCTGCCCTCATATTCTTTCAATAACCTCCCCAAGGTGCCACTGTCATGAATATGCTGTATTACTTTTTAAACTGGCTTAGGTTAAACGAGATAGCTCCTTTCTTAAGCTCAACTTGATGCAAATACCTATTTCATTCACATCTTATTTCCATTTACATAACTTGTTGAGCTTATCGACAGAGTTGTCCAAAGAAAATTTCCTTTATATAACCAGGAGCAACAGGAAGCACCTAGGAATAAAGGATCCAAGTGATTTGGAGAATCTTTGTAGAGGAACTTCTACAGTCCTAAATTTTAATAACAAAAATTATAAATAAAAGCATTAAACACATGTATACTGTGTAGAAAATGGTATGATACATATCATTTAATACACATCTAGAAAATAAGATAATTAGAATAAATGCCCATGCTAAAATGCACCATAAATGTCAGCCCCTTAACTGAGTAATGTGTTTTTGATAGGTCACATACCTGACACTGTGATTTCCAGACGAACTTAGTTGTGATCATGCCTAACTTTACTTGTGAATCCTGGCAAAGATTACGATGGTTTAGTCAACTGTTCTTGTCCTATTTTGTGACATCTTTGTCACCTACCTGCGTTCAATAAGTCTGTTCCATTTATTTGTTCCTATCTTCTATCACATTACCGAAGGATAATCAATATCAATTGCCTGGGCTCACATTTTGGCACCCAGCATGTTCTGCTTACCTCTATTGTTTACCAGAGAAGGATGCCGAAGTATACAGTTACTGATACCTAGCCTACTATTTTAATATTTATCATTAAGCATCAGTGACAGTCACGATATCGGTGGCTTGTTCAAGCTGTTGTCACAATATAATTATTGGTCACAATACCCATTTTGATTGTCTTTCCTGTCCATCTTTTACCTACAAAGATCTACTGTAAGTATAAATAGAGAACTTACCATGTATTTATCGCTTGATCCTTCCTTGTATGTCGTCCTCCATCCCAAATTCACAGTGACATCAGCTTCTTGTGGGATTTTGATCATGATTGCAATTTACCAATATGTCGGCTCCCATTGACCTAGACCAGGTCTAGGCATTGTCAACATGGCGTAAATCGATGTTTTTGGAGGAACCAGTGAAGTACAAGAAAAGCTCCAGGGTCAACTCAAGGCTTCTTACATGTTGACAACCTAAAGCCTTCGAAACAACGTCCAAAAACAAACCAATTTGATGGAAAGAACTGTCAATGGATTGGATTTCGCAGATCTATGTCATGTCACAAGCAATTTTGGTAGCTGGAAAGTAATAAACAAAAACGCTGCTGTGAAATAAGAACAAGAACGTAAGCAACCTTTTGTCTTCTTTCAACTTGTGTCTCGATTTACTATTACAGCATATTACAGTCAAGAAGTTACTGTACTTGAGAAGTGGGACTGCATGAGACCATAAAGTCAGTTCTAAATGGTGTTCATTATACAGTGCGGAAATAGTAAACAGGCAGATGGATGTTCATTGTGAAAATCTGGAGCATAATCATAAAGTATACCGTAAACTTTAATCCAACATCATAGAGGACCATGGGCTAAGGAAGCCTGATGCCTTGCAAAAGTCAGATATTTTTAAAGAGTACCAGTATATTGGCGAATACTCAAACGTTTTTGTTGACTATTTGTCTTGTGTATCACTTTCCATAAGTTGCCATATTCGCTGCCCTGTGTCAGGGCTTGTCATTACTGTCGAGATTATGTTAGCCTCGTTCCTGTCCGTGTTTTCATTTCTTGTCGTATGATTGAAGATGTAGCATTGCTACTAAAAGCTCCATGTCTTCAATCTCGAACACTAGCAGAAACACAACATGGTGTCAGAGTGACCTTACCTCTGCTCACGACCCATGTGATCCAGTACTGCCAGCTCTAGGGCTCCTCTTTGACTGTGAGAAACCCTTCACACATTCTGAGACACTTTCACGATCCCCATTTCTACCACAGCCGTAGTCCTGCATGTCATCAGCACGAAATCATCATGGCAACCACGTCGCTTCCACCACCTACAATGGATTGGTCCTCCCCGGATTTAGACAGTGCTATGAGGAAATTTTTGCCCTCATGTCGTCTACAATTTCATGGGCCACTCAAAGGCCTTGATGAAGCTGTTCAGATCAATTACCTTCTCATCTGGGCCGGCTCTGAAGGGCAGGATATAGCCGACACGTTTGTGTTTACTCCCGAGGAATGTGGAAAATTAGATGGCTACACTCGACTATGCCGCATACGTCAAACCATGTAGCAATTTCTGTGTTGCTCGCTTTTGCCTGCTTGGGTGCTCCCAACAGCCTGATGAGACCGTTGATGTATACATGAAACGCCTGGAGGAACTGCTTTCTCAGTGCGATTATGATGGGTTAGTCACCTCCACACTCCTGGTTGACATTTTTATCTTTGGCCTCCACCTGGTAAAAGTTCAGTCTTCTCTTCTCAAGGAGGGGAAAGACTTAACTATTGAAAGAGCCCTCCAAGTCGGCCGCACAACAGTCATCCTGCATGGTACCTGCAATCTCGGAGTTTGATATAAGGACAAATTAACATCTGCATGCTTCTACATTACTGACACCGAAGGTCCTATCTTAATTGGCCTGCCAACTTGTCGAGCATTAAGCCTAGTATCACTTAATTTTCACGTGCAAGTTGCCACTCCTGCAGCAAGACAGACAGCACTTTCTGGAGTCACTGATCCTCGCAACACCATCCTCACAAAATATCCTGATGTCTTTACCCTATATTGGCTGTTTTGAGGGAACATTTAAAATCACAGTTGAACCCACAGTTCAGCCAGTAATACACCCACCAAGGTGAGTTCCAATCACTTTGACAAATGCCCTCAAGGAAGAGCTTGCCTCTCTTGTTGACCAGGATAATTTATTGCCAGTTAACCCATCCTACAGATTGGGTAAATAGCTGCGTATATGTCACGAAAAAGAATGGAAAACTATGGCTTTGCTTGGACACTCGTGACCTCAACATGGCTATTAAGCATCCTCACTATGTCACACCCACCCTTGAGGACATCCTCAGCTGACTCCATGGTGCATCCTTGATGCAAACTCTGGAAACTGGAATATGAAACTTGATAGTGCCAGCGCAGATCTAACCACATTTAATATGCCCTTTGTTCGCTATAAATTTAACAGAAGGCCTATGGGAATTTCTTGCACACAGGATGAATTCCAACAAGCCATTGACTCCATATTTGGTGATATTCCCAATGTCCTTGGAATAGCAGACGTTGTGGTAGTTGGCTTCACTGAAGATGGGCATGACCACGATGTAACTCTCCATGCTGTCTTAGAACATGCAAAAGCGAGAGGACCACGTTTCAACCCAACAAATTAATTGTCAGAGCATGGGAGATATTCTTTGGTCATCTCATTGGCAAAGATGGTATCAAACCTGACCCAGCAAAGATCAAAGCCATTCAGGCAATGCAACATCCAAAGAACACTAAGGAATTAATGTCTTTTCTTGGACTTGTTAATTACCTGCATCGGTTCTCGTCACGTCTTGTGATTCTTGCAGCACCGTTACGCGAACTGCTCAAAGACGGTGTCGAATTTTCTTGGAGCCAGTTCCATGATAAAGCCTTCTACATCATCAAGGAAGAAATAGGCCAAAGCACAACACTGCGGTGCTATGATCCTACCAAAGAGCTTATCCTCCAAGTTGATGCCTCCACAGCCCGTCTTGGTTTTGCTCTCCTACAAGGCAGTGCTCCTACCTTGCATTCGCTAGCAAAGCACTTAGCGATACTGAGTCCAGATACATCGAGCGTGAAATGTTAGGCATAATTTATGGACTTGAGCGTTTCCATCACTACGTGTATGGTAAACACGAAATAGTGCATTCTGACCACAAACCATTGGAAGCAATTTCGACCAAGTACCTTGTCAATGCACCTCCTCATTTTGGCAGAATGCTTCTACATGCACAGAAGTACAACTTCACTGTCGTGTACAGACCTGGTAAGGATGTCCTGAGTGCTGATGCCCTCTCCTGCATATCACCATGGCAGAAATCTCAGGACTGATGTTGAAGTGCACCAGTTGGACACATTCCTGCATGCATCACCTGGTCGCCTTGAAGATGTTCGTAGATCAACAGCCTCAGACACCACCCTGAGTCCACTTACCGACATCATCATGCAAGGCTGGCCTACAAAGCACAGTGATTGCCCAGAAATCCTCCATCCTTACTGGAACTACTGAGAAAAACTTGGTACTAAAGATGGTACCCTCCTCAAGGGCACACATATCATTATCGCAAGGTCCCTTAAACATATCTTCCTTCAGCAACTACATACTGACATACAAAAGATGGTTGAGCAATGTGCTACGTGCCAGAAATACCAGCCAGCACAACAAAAAGAACCTCTCCTGCCACATGACGTAGCCCCTCAAGAATGGCACACAATCACTGCTGACCTCTTTCATTGGGAAGGTAACACGTATCTCCTAGTTGGTGATATGTACTCCAGTTTTCCCTTTGTCAGGAAGTTAACTTTGATGTCATCAAAGACAGTGATATCTCATCTCAAGGGCATATTCGACAAGGATGGAATCCCTTACAAGTTACTTTCTGACAATGGCCCATAGTTTTAATCACAGGAATTCGACGCCTTTGCAAGACAGTATGCGTTCAAGCACATTACCACCTCTCCCCATTTCCCAAATGCAAATGGGTTTATTGACAGACTTGTTGGCACAGTAAAGAGGATATTCACCAAGCACCAAGAAACTGGCTCAGACCCCCATTTTGCAATGCTAACTTACAGAGCCACATCCCAATCCTCGCAGCTTCCTTCTCCAGCTAAACTCATCTCTGGTAGGCATTAAGGTGACGGACCTGGGGTACGCTGATGATTTGGCGTACCTCGGTGAGACGGAAAGTGATGCCCAAACTTTCATTAACAACTTAGACGGCCATGCTACGATGCTGGGATTAAAAACAAGTGTAAAAAAGACCAAATTCCTGGCCTGCCAGCCAATGATGCTAAATCTTAATGGAGAAATGATCCAGCAAGTGGACAATTGCGTCTACCTAGGGTCTATGTTCACCGCGGGCTCAGTGTCTTGCCTGAATGAAATTACTGCTCGAATTGGCAAAGCCAGTGCTAACGTTGGCCACCTCCGGAAACACCCCTTCTCGAGGCATGACATCTCGGTTTCAATGAAAATGAAGGTGTACAACAGCGCAATCATCCCCATCCTGCTATATGGTGCGGAAACGTGCACTTACGTTGGAAGTGACATGCACCGATTAGAAACGTTCCAGATGAGGT
The DNA here is from genome assembly GCA_024741275.1 of Chironex yamaguchii. Lineage (NCBI taxonomy): Eukaryota > Metazoa > Cnidaria > Cubozoa > Chirodropida > Chirodropidae > Chironex > Chironex yamaguchii. Next base: position 14,973 of record JANTCA010051984.1, read on the forward strand.
GTTTTAGGACTATACTGGGTGTGAGCCTGCACGACCGCATGACCAATATTTCCATCCGGTCACAATGCTGTGAACAGCTGCCCATCCACGTCATCATCAGAAGCCAGCGACTCTGCTGGTTCGGGAATGTCTCACGGATGGTGCCAGAACGGTTGCCCAACTCTATCCTCTTCACATACAGCCTGCACACTGGCGTATGCCTCGGAGCTTGCCCAAATTGTTGTGGGCGCGCCATTTAGCTGATCTTAAAGCTGGTCACCTGCTAACAACCAACCGGCAACAACCGATCGAGGTGGCACAACAGATGGCAGCAAATTGGTCTCAGTGGCGGGGATTCGTGAGAGATGCGCCAAGTGCCAGCCACAACGGATGACGTTTTCGGCGATAAGTGCAAGTAAGTGCAATACAAGACACTTCTCATTTCTCTTCCCAAACTTGTCGCGACGAGACCAAAGAAAAACTAACTGCAGTGAAAGACTCCTCTACACTCCAATACAATCCTCATTCTCACCCTCTTCCACCCCTTGCAGCCAGTCAAAATATTCCGGTAAGAGATCCAACAACTTGGACTTGGAGTCCTGCAAAAGTTCTTACTCCAACTCTCCAGCCTTGATCTCACATGGTCCAAACTACTACGGGTCAAGTCTGCCGGAATAGACGAGACATTTGAGCTATCCATGAGCAGTTCACCTAATCTATCCCATCCAGACCCTTACCTCTACAAATTAACCCATGTACCACATGATAGCACAAACCATATCTTGCCGAGCACAATTGTGATAACAGCCAGCAACTCCCAATGCTGCACTTCATTGCTCAAAAAGAACAGTTGAAGCACCAGAACACTTGAACATATAATCTATGTTCATTTTCATCGCTCAAAGAACTTCATGTATATCAGGACAGTACGACTTTAGGAGCATTAGAGCAGCACTATTGCCGCGGTGTTTTGTTGTCTGTTGTTATTTTTTGTTTTAATGCTGTGGAGCCTTAGTTTTGAAGAAAGGGGGATGTTGTATTCACTACCCTGTGTCAGGGCTCACCATAACTTGCTGTCGAGATTATATTAGCCTCATTCCTGAACGTTTTTTTTTTCTTGTTGTATGATTGAAGATGTATCATTACTACTAAAAGCTCTGTGCTTTCTTTCTGATGTCTTCAATCTTGAACACTAGCAGAAACACAACATAAGTCTGCAGTGGCATCTTCGCATAATTTAGGGATATCTTTCAGGTCAGTTTTCAACAACTGAGCTGAGTGTCTAAGCTGCCAACTTAACTTTCATTTCGTGCTTTTCCCAGTTGATATGTTCTGAATTTAGCTCATTTGCTACATTGAAACCTCTATCATGTAATAATGAGAGGTTCTTAATAAATTTCCAAGATATATTTTCACCTTTTGATGTCTTGCATGTTCCAAGGTTACCAAGAGCATTCGTAGCTAGTTTCAGCATGTGACAAGCATCTGTGGCATAGACAAAGTAATCCCTTTTCAAGGTCTTGAAAAACTTCTGACAAAAAGCCAGGCTCACTACTTAATGAGCTTCTCCATTGTTTAATTGATGACTGCTGAGGAAGCTTGAAAATGTTCCTTAGAAAGTTGTATGCTTTACGTGAATAAAAATTAACAGTTAAAGCAAACTGTTTTAGTTCCCGTGTATAACACCTTCCAGTAGGGTTTTGTGACTTATTTCTAACCTCATTCATCAATCTCAACTGAGATAAGATCTCTAAGATCTCCTTGTTCCTCTAGTGAAGCTTTTGTTGTAAAATTTTACTTTTCTCTTCAGTCTAATTTTATTGGGCGAAAGAGGAACTGATTTGTTCACTGTACATATTTTATGTTGTTTTAAGCTCTTGTTTTTCCTTGCTTAAATCTGGTTGCTTTCTTGTCAGCTGTTTTCTTTTCCCAGGAGGCTCTCTGATTAGGTATTTTGAGAACTTTTGAAAGATTGATGGTACAGCTGAGGACTTGAGATGAGGCCTAGGCTGGCCTGGGGGCACCTTATAATCAGAGGGTAGGAAGAGATCACAACAAATAAATGAACATCTTGTTGGGTTTCATCTGTCAGGTGTCCAGCATCTAACTGCTAAGATCCAAAGCAATTGTCTGTCCTTGTTGGCAGGAAACCTGGAAAGCACAAAAAATAGATGGAGTTTACTAACATATATAATACACATGTTTTGAAGAGGAACCGGAATTGTATTTTATTTTGTAATTGTTTTTCTTTCACACTCTTCTATGATTGAGCTTTCAGTACTTTTTGTTCCCAAATATGCTTTCCAACATATATCATTCAAGTCATGGAAGTAATATTGTATGTCTGACCCTCTGTAGGGCAGCTTGACACTCAAACTATGATCTTTTACATCATTATGTTGTTTTTGCTATTTGTGATGGAAAAGAATCAACAAAATTTATCAAAATCATCCTATTTATAAAACATGTATTATGGCGAAAGATGAAGAGTTAGGCATATATAGCTCATTCTATCAAAATCAGTCTAAACATTTTTATTGGTTAGACCCTGCATAGAGTGTGATTGTCCTCAATTCACTTTCAATGAAGTTTAAGTATCATTAAGTACGGCTTTTCAGGTGGAGAAATTTACAGGTCGAGGACAATCTGCAGTTTTGTTTGTTTCAAAAGATATCAGACCATAATTGCATCTAGTAATGCTTTTCTCCAATGCTCAAAGCCAAGGTGATTCATGTTAAATCACAGAGGCCTAAAGAAAAGGTGTCACCTATGAGGATAATTAATTAAACATCAACTATAGCATATTTCTTAACATAACAATTGTATTGTTAATTGCCCAATTCGGCATATGGACAACAAAAATTACTTTGCTGCCAACTCCCTGTACTACGCATGGGCTACTATTGAGC
>JANTCA010051995.1:0-16492 GCA_024741275.1 Chironex yamaguchii
CGGATGATTCCATCACAGCTACCTGTCTGTCAATTTTCTCCTCTGCAAGCAGCCTCCTGTCAGATGATTTTCCCTTTGGTAACCTCTGGCTTTATAATTAAGTTATCTATATATCTATTTGAAAAGTCCATGTTCATGGAAGCTTCCATGGAAAATTGAATTGTGAAAATAGGAGGACAAACTGTTTTGCGTCCAACTTATCATACTTTTTCATATATCTCTGTAGCTTGTCTTTACGCCATTCAGAGTCGTCATCACGGCTATTGTTTTAAAGTGTACTGATTTATTGATCCAAAAATCCATGGTGACAAGTGGTGGGTTTAAGGGAGGGCTAAAGGAGCCATGGCCCCAAGCCCTGCACTGTTCGTTGTTCACAAGAGCCCAGCGCACAAGTTTCATTCCTGGATAAGATAGTGTGAAATCGTTGATTTGTTTCATTTGATCATTTGGTGCGTGCGAGATAATCTGGGATACTTGCATTCTCTCATATCATGCATGAAGAGGACATGTTACCCTCTAAATATTTCATTACGGAAGCTTCATATGGTGTTGTGACTTTTAAGCCACGAGGAACGCTGATTCTATTTGCAGTGCGTAAAACTAACATATAAAGAGGAGACCTTCAATTATTACACTCAATTACTCCTTCAATACATCTAAAATTGCGACTAAAATACAAAATCTGATTTCTTATTTAAACCTTTAAGATTTCTGTAGTCCAAATATATCAGGCAATGAAAATAGTACAAATTTCTTAGTATGCTATTATTAATATATATGAGTCAGTTATTAAGTAATAATCGTACGTTTTTACATAAGAGCCTCTGATTGAAAGTGAGATTGTCATCATGCAATTCTCCGTGCAAAAAGTCATGACCATGAATTTGTAGCATGGCTCGATCAAACATTATTTCGTAATTGCAAGGTTGCATTAGACTCAAAATTCAACTTAATTTACATTGGGAGAGAACATGACCGAAATTAAATCCCAACAAATGGTCTACCTCCCCCTTTGAACACCAGTGTTTAAATGTCAATTGGGCCTCATATGCATCCAAACCTTTCCTGGGTTCTAATCTTAAAATCTGAATAAGAAATACTGTCTAGAGATACTTGAGAGCCTACAAAATAATGTTTTTAACATTACCCTACCAGGAAAATCCAGCGAACAGCCTTAAATACCTGGACTCTTCCATTTTCACAAATATGAAGTCAGTTCTATGCTGATAACTCATACAATTTCAAAGGACACACTTTCAAGAGGGAAAGCGTTTAATATATAGAAATATGCAATAAACATGAATCAAATCATGTTGTTTGAACACGTATTTGCTGTTTGGATATTCTTGTTTCTTTTTTAACAAAGAAAACTGTTTCATTTTTGTTCACATGGCAGTGACTTCCTCATCTCTACTCGCTTTGTAGCGATTCAGCACGAGAGAAATGTGTGATACTGTATTTAACAATTGCAGGGATCTACCACCAGCTGAGAAGCCAGGCAGTAAAACACTGATTTCACTGGGATTCTAAAGTCATAAAATAATTACATGTAAAACCTCTTTGTGTTCAGTGATCTTGTTTACTTTGAAACCCTTAATAATCTTAGATGCATTGGTATGTGTTGGTTTTATCTTTTTAAATGACAAAGCGTATTGTCAAGAGGACATTCGCAAAAGGAGAAGTACGATTTATTTTTATTCATTGTCTTTTATATGTTGTCATGTTAGATGTATGTGCCTTTTTCTATTTCGTTATGGACACTATGGTGTGTGTTTATGAGTCAATATGTTGCTCAATGTCCTCGTTATGGAGCCAGTTTCTTTACTTGATGAGTGTTCATTGTTTTTTATGGCCAGCACATATTATTTCTAATTAGAAGTGTACCATAATACCATAATACCATCACTATACCATAAACAGGCAAAAATAAAGGACAAGTATAAATTTCGACGTTTCGTCGGTATAGTCACACAAGTCTGTAAAAACATTTTCTTGATAATGGCGTCATGATGACACCGAAACGTCGAAATTTATACATATTGTTTCGGCACTGCAATTTACTGAGGTGTGCATTGGTGGCATCAGAGAGCAAGGCTATACGTTCTCTTGCTCGCTGACTCTATACCTGTTCAGTTAAAGTAAAGACAACTTATTTTCAAATGAGCAAAATACTACAAAATGATCGATTGCAGGCTATTCGTGCAATGCACATGGTGTCATTCATTCTATTAATATTTATAATATGCAAAACATCTGACCCAATTGTGAATTGAGTTCTGAATTATAGATAACGTCTTGTCATGCTATCAAATAGCTGTTGGTGTTCTGTGGAAGTTTATGATGTGGTTTGTTTCGATCATCCACTATATTTATGCCCGTTTCTATTCTATTTCTGCAACTATTCCTATCTAACAACCCAGTAGTTTACTTTGATTCGCAATAGATTACTGCAGAGAACACTGCTTTGCTGCAAACCAGCTCTGGTGTACTATTGTTATGTTGGTACAGTTTTAGGGCTGACAATCTGGTTGAAAATTTGAAAAGGAGTTAGATAAGCCAGTCAACATAGCAGGTTGTCTTTTGATTGCAAAAAATGAACAATTAGCAGAGAAAAGTTTTGGAATATTGGGTTACCCTTATGACCATAGGAATTGTCAAGAGCCATCATCATGTACCAACTAGGGCTGTCCTTCTCCAAGAATTTTACTATTTTATTTGGATGAAATTTTAATGATTATTTGATTATTTGGCGAATATGGGAGGGACATCACAAAGTTTTAGTAGGGTGTGGCATATCAAACATAAATGATGATTTGATCTTTTTATTGCCATTGGACAAACATGAAGCTGCAGATTTCTGTAATACGCTAGAAAAAAACTATTGGGTCCCCCGGCTGATTTGATATCCTCCCACCTTACTGATATTTTCTTTCAACTTACTCTTTTAAGGCTGCACCTTCCCCCCTCCCCCCCTAAAGCACTCTCGTCTCGTAAACTCGAGCTTTTCTTTATCTGCTGTCATTGCTATAGTTATTCGATCTGTCATTTGCATTCCATCAATCAATGCTATTTGATCTATTTGATCAATCGTTGCTTCTCGATCAGTCACATTGTTCGATTAGTTGTTGCAATTCGAAGTCTTTGCTATGCGAATACGTCTTTGCTATTCGAATCCAAATAACCGCACTATTCAGTTAAATCCGAATATTCGATTAGAAAATGACGTAATCGAACACCAAGACAACAATTGAACATCGATTATCCGCACCTCGGTGAACAGGCCTATTACCAACCTACCCAGGATGTCTAGTTGGGATAGTTAGATGTGTCTAGAAAATTTGCGACATTGCTCTCAGTCATACTTAAAACATTTCTTCATCAGACACTCTTCAGAGTAAAAAATGGTCAAAAAGGAAAGCTTTAGTATATGGCTACCTTTTTGTAAGAAACATTGATCGAAACTAGCCAATCAAAAACAAGACAGTAAAAGGCAAAATGAAGATGAAAAAATCACCACAGAATTTAATTGGATTCTTTTAATCCTCAGCGCAAAATTAGTGTTTTGTTTCACAACGAGTAGAGTTTGATGGGTCTATTTCATTGACATTAGCATAATCATGACCATCTTTTTTGTTTGTTTGTTTTTTAGTTTTCATCATTTTAGGCCTTGGAATGGTAGTGCTCTTTTTCAGTCTTATCCTTTCAATTTTCCGTTCAAAATATCATGGATATCCATACAGGTGAGTCATGACTAGTTGATTCATATGACCATGTGACTATCCTACCATCAGAATGAGAAATTGTTCATGCTTTCTGTTGCTTACCCTCAATCGAGTACTTTTATAGTAGAAAGTAATCAATTATTTGCGGGTTCTAACGTTGACCTGATTGGGGTGGGATGGGGAGTGGTGAATGATTAGTATGCTTTTATAATTATTTCTTATTTGATTTTCTTTTTCTCTTTGATTTTCTTTTTGTCTTTAGTTTTCTTTTTCTTTTTGATTTTCTTTTTCTCTTTAGTTTTCTTTTTCTCTTTAGTTTTCTTTTTGTCTTTAGTTTTCTTTTTCTCTTTGATTTTCTTTTTCTCTTTAGTTTTCTTTTTCTTTTTGATTTTCTTTTTCTCTTTAGTTTTCTTTTTCTCTTTAGTTTTCTTTTTCTCTTTAGTTTTCTTTTTCTCTTTAGTTTTCTTTTTCTTATTTGATTTTCTTTTTCTTATTTGATTTTCTTTTTCTCTTTAGTTTTCTTTTTCTTTTTGATTTTCTTTTTCTCTTTAGTTTTCTTTTTCTTTTTGATTTTTTTTTCTCCGTAGTTTTCTTTTTCTCTTTAGTTTTCTTTTTCTTTTTCTCTTTAGTTTTCTTTTTCTCTTTAGTTTTCTTTTTCTCTTTAGTTTTCTTTTTCCTTTTCTCTTTAGTTTTCTGATCAAATGAGCACTGAATCACACACACATGTACTCACATTGGTTGCAATGGATTCACACAAGGATGTGTATGGACAGCAAGTCATTACATATCATGACTGTATAGGAGGCAACAGTAAACATGAGCATCAAATGGCTGATTTTGATGTAGCAAACATCTTATAATGGGGATGAACTGAAACATGTGACAGCACAAAATGTGGTATTGCAGTCTCTCCCCTGTCGTCTCTCGTTGCATTCTTTGTGTAAACGCAGAAGTTGTTTGCTTCAATAGGAAAGTATAGGTGTAAAACAATTTTATTTGTATGTCTCTGTTTCACCCTCAGGTGGGGTTCATTCTCTCTTTTAACTTGCAGATCAACAAGGACATATTACTTTTCCAAATTATAAAATTAGCCAAGTTAAGCCAAGTTAAAGATATAAAATTGACAATTAAAATCTGAGCTCACTTTTTCAACGTGTGTGGAAATGGAAGAGGGATTCGCAAGTAGTCTTAAAGGATTTCAGAGCGCATGCTTAATCAAAATAAGGCGAGTTTTAAGAAGGAGCAGATATGTATATTCTTCCTGAGCTAAGTCACTACTGTTTACTGCAATCAATATTAGGTATCAAATCAAATAAGCAGCAGTTTCGTCCTCTAAATCATTACAGACTTGTATTTTCATCTAGCGATGACATTGCTTGATAGAGATAATTCTGACTACAACGCATTAAGCACAGGGTCAAATCGTGTGCCGAAGTTGTATACGATAAAAGGGGTATGTGTTGATGTGTATCAGCGCAAGATTCTAGTAGTGTAATAATACTTAAGTTTTGTAGTGTTATGTTTGACCTTTATTAAAAAATGTCCGTCACTCTATACCTCGTTCCGTCCTAAGTCCAAAAACGTAGGGCTTGTAGGCCGTATTCTCGCGGACGGATCGTTCTCTTCATCAGAACAGTAAAGTTACCAATTTTATCCTTATTTTGCCCAAAAGCAGTGTGTTTTTGTGAAACATTATACCGAGTTTCTCTTGAACTATGATGACGTCATAGGTTGTAATTAGTGGAAGGGAAGAGAACAGTTTGCAAATGAAGAAATGAAATCTACACAATACTACAAACAATCTAGTAACCAGCATTCCTTTCAGCATGACCTGTGCTTCAACTATGGAGTTGTTCCACAAGAGCAAACTCTTGCCGCTCTCGTCTATAATGGAGCTTCATTAAATTGTCAATTGTGAAAACAATCACAAATGATGATGTTCATGGTACAACAGGTTTTGCATTGCTACTTACAGCGTCGTAAATTTACATACTCATGTCTTATTGCATTTGGTAACCGAACTCATTTATATCACGTCAAGAATGACAGCGCAAAATCTCTCGTTTCTGATTGCGTCTTTAAAAATTTAAACAAACTTGTCCATCCATACTTCTCTGGCATGTCATAAAAGTTGGTCTTGCTGACGTTTGATAAGGAAATGAATATTTTAAAAGTTAGCGTGGGTTTACTTTCGCTTGCGCTCTGCACATTATTGTGGTAGGCTATCCTTTAATCTGCTTGTTCCGTTATGTGCTTTCCATTTAAACCCAAACAACAAACAAAAAAACCAACTCGGAAAATTTGCGAAGTCATCCTTCATCGCATTACGATTGACTCCAGGTCTCCGTACAAAAGGACGACAACAGACCAAGACAATCAGCAGGCCAGTCCGTTTGAGTCAACGTAGCATATAACTTGTATTAAATAGTCAAAAGACAAGCGCTTTACAGGTGAGTTCATGTGGTTTTGTTTAACATAATTTTTTGTTGAATTATATTTTGCTCTCGCGAGTCATTTCAACCATCTTTAAAGTAACAGACACGATTATCCATCGAGTTGATAACAGACGATGAAATTGGTCTTTTAGATCAGGCACAAGACTCAAAAGAGTTGTGGGCTACTTGTTGTGTGTTATTTGTGAAGGTGAGCAGGTACTTTCAATCTAGGAAATGCTTCGTGTGCTGTTCATTTTGTCTTTAATTGTACAGGATTTTTAAACCTTAGAAGCTATGTTCATTGACGACAGATTCATCTGGAACGATGTTTATTTTCTCAGATGTTTTAGTGATCAAATGACAAGGGTTAGTTTAAACCATGCTTACATCGTGAGTACATACAGACTCCACTTTCGAGATCAATAGCATGTAATGTGATTCTTGCGAAATTTAATTTATTAAATGGAAGAGAAATCAGTTGCACCTGACCTGCTGACGGCACTTGTTCCGGTCACATGGGCGAAATACTGGCCTGTGATTGGTCATTGATGAACTTGCCCCTTTCACGCCCTCTATGGTCAAGGGCCATTGAGTAACAATGGCCACAATATTTCGATGGCTGACAACAGTGAAAGAAAGGGTTTTGTCAACTCGCTTTGTCCTTTGAGGACAAACTTGATACACTTTTGACCTTGACTGAAGCCTTATTCTCTGTTTCGTCTTCATAGGATTTATTCTGTCATTTGTGTCTTACCAAAGCGTGAGATCGTGGCAAGATGGGAGATCCGGTAAGTTAAACATTCAATGTATATAAGTATTTCAATCAATGTATTTTTGAATGCCGTCAGAAATGTATTCTTGCCTTGGTCTTACGTTCTTTTATGTGGTATGGTTATTGTTATTGGTGGTAAAAGAGGTTATGTCAAATCTCCAATACCAGACATTTAAGTTACACACATGAGACTAACAGGTAACTTAGTCTCGATGCTAATCCTTGATCCCTTGAAAACTGCACAGATTATGAATATTGTACCGACTGCTAGGATTTAAAAATAGAAGCAACCAATTCAGCTCAATCAAATGTGTGTAGTGTCATCCAATTCTGCATTTTGTGGCAATTGTGTAAACAAACTGTTATTCCTTCTTCATTTCATCCATTTATTTATGGGTGTGACAGGGTACAAGGTGGGTGTGACACGGGAATTTTTCTTTTGTTTCAAATCAATAACAGAGTGAGTTGCATAGGTCTCTTGGGCGTAAAATCTAAATTGTCATTTGCGTGTAATTTATATGATTTCTACTAATACAAAAAGGCAACCCTTGCACACCCGAGATACCGCTGGGAGATGTACAGCACGGCAGAGTGAAATGACAGCTCTACGGATTCGAATGTTTGATCCAAATTTTACTAAGTTTAAAGTGTTCGATTATTCGGACAATAGGGGCGTGACTCCACTCTGAAGAAGCTTGGGTTATAGGATTTTAATTATTCGCAATAAAAAAAATTCAGGTTAATTTTCACGCGTACGAGTAATAACATACTTATATTGATGAAAATATCCATCAATTTGCATTCCAGCCTATCGATTTTTCATGTTCAAATAATCGACTGGATTGGTAATTCGATCCTATTAATTGTCACCATTTAGTTTATCATTTTGCTTCACAGTTTTTAAAATGAAGCAGTGATCAAGCAATACTCGGTGGACACGCCCGTTTGACAATAATGTAGTGCGATGGAGTTAATATATATGACGCAAGAAGATATGACAATTGACTTCTCATATTTCTTCTTCGGTTATATTTGTTAGATCTTTTGATAACTGTTGTCTCGTGTGTAGCATTTAGTTGTTATATAACTTTGCACATGGCCTCTTTACTACCAGAGGAAAATTGATTGACTTATCATTCATCCCACTTCAATATCTGATTGGCTACCAGTAAAGCTTGAAAGCAGTGCCTCAGCGAGGGCTATACAGCGGCGGTACTGTGGGACCCGGAGCCAAAATCATCTGCAGGGCCCTTTTTTGACAATTTTTTCTTAGGTGCGGGGCCCCATCTGGGTTACCAAAAGTGCGGGGCCTGGGACCATGGCCCCCATGCCCCCCTCTAAAACCGCCACTAGGGCTATATAGGAAAAGGTAGCATAGTAACTAGAAGCTTTGTTATAGAGCATATCATAACTTGTTACATCAAGCAACCAAATGAGTAGAGGAGAAATTGGTGAACAATTAACTGAACCATCATCACTTCTATGTAGTGGCCTAGTGATTGCGTTTGTGGTAAATGTAAGCAGTCCTATTAATCTGCAGCAGGGTTGGCAGCTCACTTTTGTGAATGCACAACAAACAACACTTCAACAGTTCTGTTAGAAATGACATATTTCTCTCTCCCCTCTCTCCCTCTCTCTCTCTCTCCCTCTCTCTCACCCTCTCTCTCCCTCTCTCTCTCCCTCTCTCTCTCCCTCTCTCTCTCACACACTCCCTCTCTCACTCCCTCTATCTCCCTCTCTTTCCCCCCTCTCTCACTCCCTCTCTTCCCCCCTCTCTCCCTCTTTCCTGCTCTCTCTCACTCCCTCTTTTTCCCCCTCTCTCACTCCCTCTCTTTCCCCCCTCTCTCACTCCCTCTCTCCTGCTCTCTCTCTCTCTCTCTCTCTCTTTGTTCCCTTTCTGGCTCATCAGTAGTGGCCCATCAGCCTGGAAATTGTCAACCATGTCAAGTCATTATAGTAAAGAAGTGTTATTAGAGATTTTGATGAATTACAGTTATTTCATGTTCAAAGTATTTATATTCATTCTTGGTTACATTTGTTACAAGTTAAACAGGTTGTCCAGCAGTAAGAAATTTGATAACTACAAGATCTAGTTTATTCAAACAAGATCACTAAAGATTCACATTTCTGTAAATTTGAAACTTGACAATGGCTGTGTTGAAGTACCCTCAGGTATCCATCTATTAATATTAAAGTATATTCTCAAGTATATTGACAGTAATTTGACTCTTGTACATACAGAACTTAACCTCAAGAATAAAGTTCTTTGCAGATCCTACCAATGTAGAGTAAAATAAATGAGGTTACACTTTCAGTTGCTAATGGTAGTTGCGTGACACATACATTTCTTAAACTCAGCAGCCAAAAAGCAAATATTAATTTTTAGCATCTTTATTTTACTGCAAAAGATGCATTTCATGCCAGTAATAAAACATATCAATGTCCATTTTCATTTACCTTTACATGTTTGAAAAGCAATTCTTTATTCCAGACATACCTCTTAATGATTTAAAGTCTGCTGTGTGTTCTGTCTACAAGAGGTTTTTTGAGTTTGAAATCTTACCTTTTGCATCAAAACAAATCTTGAATTTACAACATAAACAGATAGGTTGGATTTTTCTTTCTTTAACTCTTATACTGATAACCAGAAATCCAAATTTTCACTTTGTTTCTCTGTTTAATACACTTTCCAGCCATTGTTTTATATCGTTGTGTTCATCAGGACAATGAGTTGTGTGACAGAGGTTGGAGTCAAATGGCTGTCTCTTTCACTACTATTTTTCACACCTTATGAATATTGCATGTGCAAATGCTACAATAGGGCATGGCTTAGACCTTGTAGCTTGCAAATTTTTCTCTCCAAAAAGATGTGGTCTCAATATTTACCTTGATCTGCTATATGCTAGATCTATGGTGTGTAAGTGCCAATTTATGTTGAGCTGGCCAACTTTTGCAATCAGTGTATAATTGCTGTATTGACATTGGTAAGCTTAAACCAGGACTCATGAGCTCCTGTTTATGTAGAGTGTAACAGTACTTACATTTAAAATATATGGAAATCCCTGTTTTCACAAACTATTGACAGTATCACAATTACCTACTCATATTTGTATAGTATATGAAAGTTTTTACTCACAGTTTTTATCTTAAAAATATCAATTTGTAAATTTTTGACACACAAGGTGTATGTCTAAGTACTTAAGCAGGCCTAAGTTGGGTCTTTGCAGACTAAAGCTGTGGCAAGGTCCTTATTAAAATAAAATATTTGATGCTTGGCTGTTCAGTATTATATTAAACTGTTACACATGCGCAAATATATTTTTCAGCTATAGCTGCTGCTGTTTAATGACCATAGGTCTCTGTCTTTACTGATTACGGAAGCTAGCATGAGTGTAGCATGACACATGGGCAATGCAAATCAATGAGTTGACTGGTTCAGACAATGTTCCATCATAAATATGGTAGTTTAGACACTCCTCTCCCTGACTATTACTACTTCCTGGCCAAATAGCTAAGGGGACGTTCCTTACTGGATGAAATCATTGCTGAATGTTACCTGTTATGAGGAAGATACTTTTGCATGTGATGAAGATTGATAGAGTCATAGACCACAAACTCGCTGACATAACCATGCTGATATGAGACCATTCTGGATTTGTGAACTACTGCATACCATTGCACACTGCTTTTCTTGATCTAATGAGGCTTTTTAATTGGTCGTAGGAAGTTATCTTGTTTGTACAAAGGTTTTGTTAGTGTTGAAGAGCTTACTATGGTACAAGCTGCTCTTGAAGGAGCTCAAAATTCAAGGACAGGGGCTACTACCAGCAAGCAAAATGGTTTCTACGTATTATTGTAAACAATATGCATCAAGAGTCGACTTGCTGTGCTGCGTTAGCCATCACCAAGTGTCTTGACTTCTTATATCTTGTACATTTTCATTCAGAGATGACATCCATCTGACCTCCAGTTTGGACCTAGCTGTTAGTCTTTGATCTGGTTAGCACTTTTAACTGAAGTAACTAAAACATCCCATACTTATCAGGGTACGAAAACAAGCAATGGTCTTTTTTAGATTGATCAAAAGAGTGTTCTGTAGGCAAGCATTTTCAGGAGCCTGGAGCCCACAGGTTTCTCTTGGGGAAGCAGGGAGAAAGGTGGTGAAGCAAGCACCGAGCAAACTAGCTACTCAAACTCGTATGTTACTCATAGAGGGGCAGCCACAGCAGATGAGCACTGTTAGGCCTTAAGTTCAAATATTCCAGGTACAGAATAAGAGACCAGTCTGCGTCTCTTTTAGGCTGACATTGATTATGTACATACATCAAAATATATGTTATTCTTTATCTTGAACCTTCAGTGCAGATAGATTTGGGATTTCAAAGTAACACTTGATTTAGATAGTAAAATAATTCAGAAAAGACAACAGCAAAAGATAATATGAACTTAACTGTATGAGTGCACAGAACCAATGAGTAGAATGCATGTCTAGGGTGAATATGGACTTTCATAAATATAGATGTAATATCACAATGTTTGCAAACATATTATGACCATGGTAACATCAGACAGTGGATACAATGATGTCACAATGAAGATTTCTTGGACGTTTTACTGTGGAATATGTTGGAAACTTCATTCATGCTGACCAGTAGTTAGCTAACTAGAATGTTTGCTTTGATAACCTAGAACAGCACTTTTAGTTCATGGTCAATTAAACTAAAACAGTCCAAAGCATTCGTACAGCTGAGACATTTCACTTTAATATTTACAAGATTAGGAAGAGATTGCCTGTTCATTCTTGTTGCTCGCTTTGCATTTTAAACAATAAGGTTATCGTATTGAATCTACTTAACCAGCAATGCACTATCCTTGACTTCAATAGTCTTCAGAAGCTTTCTGATGCCATAGCACGACATATCAGATTTTGGATGTTTGAAGTTTGTCATAAGTGTTGAGCTTATCTCTGAGCTATGTCAGGCTACTGGAACTTGTATGCCTTAAAATGCTGTGGAGGGAAATCTTGTACTTCGTATCATTCTAAAATCCATATTGATGCCCTGATGGATGCCCTTCACTGATTGCACATTAACCATTCTCATGCAAACAATATAGACAAGCCATGATTGTGTTATGAAATATTGTAACTTTGGTCACCAGTTTTACTCCTTTGTCTCTCAGTGTTAATAGGTGTGAATCTTGCATTATGCAGAGCATGTTCAAGTCCTCCCCTTATCATGATCTCAACGTGATTTTTTCTCATTTGTCTTTTTTCTTCCAGAGAGAAAGCCCCTTTCAGTCAGCAGATGACTTCATGAGTTACGTCATCAAAAGAAATCCACACGAACCTGAATTTCATCAGGCAGTCAAAGAAGTGGTGGAATCCTTGTGGGAGTTTCTCGTTGAGCATCCAAAGTATTTACGAGATGGTCTTTTGGAGCGTTTTGTTGAACCAGAGCGTGTGGTTATGTTTCGTGTGCCCTGGATTGATGATCAAGGACGTGTGCAAGTTAATCGAGGCTTTCGTGTACAATTCAATTCAGCTATTGGACCATATAAAGGTGGCCTTCGGTTTCATCCTTCTGTTAATCTCAGTATTTTAAAGTTTCTTGGATTTGAGCAGATTTTGAAGAATAGTCTAACATCTCTCTCCATGGGTGGTGGTAAAGGCGGTGCCGATTTTAACCCCAAAGGTAAATCAGATGGAGAAGTGATGCGGTTTTGTCAATCCTTTATGACTGAACTTAGTTCACACATTGGTTCAGACACAGATGTTCCTGCAGGGGATATTGGAGTTGGAGCGCGAGAAATTGGCTTCCTTTTTGGGCAGTACAAGCGTTTAACAAAAGAGTTTAGTGGTGTCCTGACAGGAAAAGGCATGGCCTGGGGAGGCAGTCTAATGCGACCTGAAGCAACTGGGTATGGTGCTGTCTATTTTGCTTTGGACATGCTTAATACACAAGGCCAGTCAATGAAAGATAAAAAGGTAGCCATTTCAGGGTCTGGCAATGTCGCTCTGTATGCCTCAGAAAAAGTGCTCGAGTTGGGTGGTGTGGTTGTGACATTGTCAGACTCAGACGGATCCATTTATGCACCCAAGGGCATCACAAAAGAAATGTTAACATTTGCCATGGACCTAAAATGGAATAAACGAGGCAGGATTCAAGAACTGGCTAACAAGTATGGCGTTGAATTTTGGCCCAATAAAAGACCATGGGAAGCAAAGTGTGACATTGCTATACCTTGTGCCACACAAAATGAAATCTCCGTAGAAGATGCCAAGCAACTTATCAGCAATGGCTGCATTTGTGTCGTAGAGGGAGCAAACATGCCAGCAGAGGCCGATGCAGTGCATGTATTTCAGCAACATAAAGTGATGTTTTGCCCTGGCAAAGCGTCTAATGCTGGTGGAGTGGCAGTCAGTGGACTGGAGATGAGTCAAAATAGTATTCGCACACAGTGGACAAGAGAGGAAGTTGATGTTAAACTAAAGGAGATTATGATGAGTATTCATCAACAGTGTTATGAACATGGACGCACACCCAGTGGATACGTGGATTATGTCAAAGGGGCTAATATCGCCGGCTTTGTAAAAGTGGCTGATGCCATGTTGGCACAAGGTGCCGTCTAGTACCAAACATGTTCAGCTCAAATACTATTTACAAAACGGTTTGGAGCTGAGTATGAGCAGAGTTAAAGAATTATTGCAGAATGGATGATTAAGATTTTTGTTTGTGGTACCGCCTGTTTTAAATTTTAATGAACGGGATTGATTTCTGTGGTAAAGACATTTTAATCTTTTTTTAAAATGTGTAAATAGAGTTAAGGAGTTTACAAAATGTACGTTTTGGGAAATCATGTCGATTACTTTGTCTCGTTGTATGGTGGATGGCTTAAAGTGTACTTGATTGTGCCGTGTTTGTTGACAAATTGTAGGCATTTCGTTCTCAGATGCATTATGGTAATCGTCTAAAGACATTCCATGTTGTTACGATTTTTTTCAACCCATTTTTCGTATAAGCAATGAATGTGGCTTAAAATCTGATACAGTACATTGTAACCATAGTAACGATCGAATCAAAAATATAAAGATGGCGCATAATTTTGCCGTAAAGTGTGATGTTTTTCTTTGCTCTCTGTTGAAAGACATTTCTAATGAAAAGGTACACGTATCAGTTTAACTGCAGACGTGGCATTTCACTATGCGTGGTAAATTGACAATGCGTGCATAGTTTTACCTTGGCAAGAAAAGGTTCAATGGCAATATTTGAAGCTAGTCTCCGCTAATCGCTTTTAATGATATGTTCCTAAGAAATTCTAAGATTTTCGCGGAAATGATCAATGTGAAGTTGGATTTTTTTCCTTTGCTCTCAATGATATTTTCTATTTTCTATTCTATTTTAAATAGCTAGTGACCACCAAACGCTTTCTATAAAGAGACCTTTTTAAGAGCCGGGTCAATGGGCTCTGCTTATCAATGTCCCCATTTGTCTCCTCTATAACTCATCCGTCGGCTCTTGTTAGCATTGCTCTTCTTGTTAATGTTCTGGATAATAAGCTGCAGTTGAAGACAAGATGCTGCTTGGATAATTTTATTCCATAAACAAAGAACAGAAAAGTAAGTAGGAGTCAGAGAAAGTGGTTTCACACCTTCTAGTACTAAGTATGATATTTTCTGACATATAATACTCTGAAGAGTGTCAGTCAATTTACTTTCATTTAAGTGTATTTTGGTGAGTTTTCATCAGGCTGGCATTTTTATGAAGAAAGTCTCACTATTGCCTTGCAATTTTTTCGAATTTTGGCCCGCCTTGGACGCATGAAGATTTTGCAGTTTTACACCAAATATTTTTTGCTAAATTAAATGTGCAAATATTTCGCAGTTACTTTAATGTCGTTTAAGTGCATTACGGTGAGTTTTCAACAGGATTGCATTTTTACGTAAAATGCCTTACTATAACTATCCTATTTTTGCGATTTTCAGCCTGCCTTGGACGCATCGTATTTTTTCCAGTCTCACGCCACATATTTTGCTCTAAATTGAATGTTCTAATATTTGGTACTTAACTGTCGTTCAAGTTCATTTCGGTTAGTTTTCATCAGGCTTGCATTCTACGAAACGTAGCTTACTATAGCCTTGCTCTTTATGGAATTTTGGAATGGCTTGGATGCATGAAATTTTTGTAGCTTTACGCCACAAATTTTGTGCTAAATTGAATGTGCGAATACTTCGCGGTTAATTTACCGTCGTTTAAGTTTACTTTGGTGTGTTTTCAGCAGGTTCCCATTCGTACGAAAAATGCCTTACAATAGCATTGCAATTTTCCCGAGTTTTGATTTGCCTTGGTCGCATGAATTTTTTTCTGTCTTATGCCACATATTTTGTGGTAAATTTAATGTGCCAACGCTAGGCAGTCAGTATATTGTCATTTGACTGTATTTCCGTTAGTTTCCAGCGGACTTGCATTTCTAAGAAAAATGTCTTACTATAGCCTTGCTGTATTTTCCAATTTTGGCCTGCCTTGGACGCAGGAATTTTCGCAGCTTTACGCCACATATTTTGAGCTAAAATGGATCTGCAACTATTTTCAGTTAAATTACTGTCGTTTAAGTTCAATCTGGTGGCTTTTCAAAAAGCTTGCATTTTTATGCAAAAGGCCTTACTATAGCCTAGCTATTTTTTCACATTTTGGCCTGCCTAGTTCGCATGATATTTTTTCAGCCTCAGCCCACATATTTTGTGCTAGACTGAATGCACTAAAGTTTCGCAGTTAATTTACTCTCGTTTAAGTGCACTTTGGTGAGATATAATTTGTGACCCATTTTTGCCCAAAGCCCTTATTATAGCCTTGCTACTCTTTCGAATATTAGCCTGGCTTAGATGCATGAAATTTTTGCAGTTTTACGCCACTTATTTTTTGCTAAATTGAGCGCAAGAATTTTTCACAGTTAATATAATGTCACTTTAGTGGATTTTGGTGAGTTATGATAAGGCTTGCATTTTGGCCTGGGTTGGATGGATGAAATTTCAGCTGCTTTACGTCACATTTTGTGCTAAATTGAATTTGCTTATGTTTCCCAGTTAATGTACTGTCGTTACAGCGTATTCTGGTGATCTTTCAAAAGGTATGCAATTTTACAAAAAATGCCTTACTATAGCCTTGCAATTTTCCCGAGTTTTGATTTGCCTTGGTCACATGACACTTTTTCGGCCAGTACTAGGCAGTCAATGTAATGTCTTTTAAGTGTACTTCGGCTTGTTTTCATCAGATTTGCGTTTTTTAGAAATATGCCTTACTATATCCTTGCTATTTTATCGAATTTTGGTCTGGCTTGGATGCATGCTCCTTTTTCAACCCTACTCCACATATTTTGTTCTAAATTGAGTGCGCGAAAGCTTGGCAGTTAATCTACTGTCGTTAAAGTGCACTTTCTTAATATTTCAAGTCGGTTGCATTTTTATGCAAAAGTCCTTACTATAGCTTTGCTATTTTTTCACATTTTGGCCTGCCTAGTTCGCATGATATTTTTTCAGCCTCAGCCCACATATTTTGTGCTAGACT
>JANTCA010052006.1:0-17858 GCA_024741275.1 Chironex yamaguchii
TCTTATCTCTTGGATGACATCTTTCACCTTTGTTTGTTCACGAATCCAGACATTTGTTTTTCTGTCTCTCAGACTTACGCCCAACATCTTTCTCTCGATTGCGAGTTGTGATGTCCTTAACTGTGTCTTTTGTTCTTTTTTCAAGGACCAAGTTTCTCCTGCATATGGTATTGTTTTGCAAATAGTACTATACAATAAATCAATGCTGTTTTACTACAAGGCAGTCAAAGATATCACATTCTGAAGTCTGTGCTCCAAAATGATAGGCAATTATAGGAACTTTTATGTTTCGTTTCAGTTTCCTATATGGTATCAGCTCCCCACAACAGCCAAAAGATTGATGATAAGATCTGCTATATTTTACCTATTTTTTATCCATTCAAGGTGTCTTATCAACATAAGTCTCCCCCCATCTCATTGTATTATTCCTTATATTGAAATTTGTAATCAATCACACTCAATTTACATGCTACCTTTGCCTTATAGGAGGTTCACTTGCAAAAGTGTCACGGTAAAAGATCAATAGTGTCAGAATGTTCTAGTATATTTGTCAGGTATGTTTTACCTCCACGACTATATGCACATCAAGATTGGGGGCAGTCAGAGTAGCTAACAGGGATCCTAGGACATCGAAAGTCACACGAGAAATAAGCCATGATTTTAGCCTTGATTTGTTATGGAATTGTTATGCTGAAACCATTAGCTTACTGTTTTATGTTAGAATTTTAATCGAATTAGTCAGATTGTGGGGTGCAATTCCATCCAAAAGTTTAATTTTCATCCATGTATATAGGACATTTCGTAGAAGGTCGTTGTTCAAGGATAAAGGGCGTTGTTCAAGGATAAAGGGCGTTGTTCAAGGATAAAGGGCAAGCCCCTGTAGAGACCAGCGCTTCATTGTCATTTATGATAATCAAGTGATGTAAATAGAGTGATAATGCACTATACATGCTTCCATTATCTTTGCCTTGCAAATACTTGAAATGGATTGTTGTTCAGCTGTAAGCCTTATCCCTACCTTACTGTCAACTTTAAAGGATCATTGCAATTCTCCTATCATTTTACCCCAATATGCGAGGACTATATAATGACCTTGTTGAAATATGGCACAACATATTTCTTGCCTAAGTACTTGAAAAAATCGTTAGTCTTTATCGACAAGTTATGTAAGTATGCCAACCTTACTTTCTTACTGTATAATGATAAGTGAATGGTTTTGCTTTTCGCATATTTAATTTCGTGATCAGAAGTCTGTTTTTATAGTAACTCCTATTCAGTAGATCGGTAGGTCTATGGGCATATATATGCACAGAAGAAATCTTTGAAGATGTTGAGCCAATGTTATGCCATGATGAAACTATTTGCTATGTAGCTGCGATGATTATTTTGTGATTATTTTGCATTGTTTACTTGTTAATGTCTTTGTTTTGTGCCAGTAAATTAGACTCCCAGTTTATCAATGAAACATGCAAAGAAATTGAAGCATGGCTGCACAATGCAGGTCCAGAGACATTGGAGGTTTCTCGTCCTCGCTCAGGTATAATTTTATCCTGATTGGAATATTGTATTAATTAAACATATTTTAATTTGTCTAATTACTCCCTATCGGAGGGAAAATAATTTGTTTTATGTCATTGCCTATTGTTTTGTATCCCTTCTCAAGTGTTATAAGAGAAAAGCTTATCACTCAATTTGAAATTTCGTGTGTCCAACTGGCCAAAAATGAAGCACCAGCTAAAGAAGACTAAAACTAAAAGCTCAATTAAGTGATTTGGTACATGTCTATTGTGGCATTCCAATCAACCTCTGATTTGTACACGCTCAGAGAGCATTTTCAGGCAACAAAAATCTTTAAAATGAAATAGAGATCCTTATCACAAAACCACGATAAAGAATCTGGGATCTGATTCTTAACAAGAAGATTCTATTTAAACGATGTTTAATATATTTAATGACAGGGACAAATTTGCATATTTTGGTAATGTTGAAGACCATGACAAGTCAAAGGTAAATTACATTGTACTCCCGACTGCTGATTACACGGGGGATTGTTCTTAATTTTTAGACTTTCTTCCCACCCCCCAGACTTTAATATCACCTCCCCATTTATTACATTTAGTCAATCAAAGTGTCGATGCCCCTATGTCGTTTAAATGAAAGAACATACTCAAAGAACACCTTCCTGTATCTCTACCTGAAACAACAAAAACTAGGTGTCAGCAAGAATTGACTGTGTTGGACCAATTGCTCGGCATTTGCGTTTTAATAGAAGTGCAGTCACTGAGCTGAGTAAAATTGGAAACCAAACAGTAGAATGCCAGGGTGATATTAGTGGTATCAATCAATACTTGGATACCTTTGAATGTGTTCTAATGTTAGCCAGTTGGATAAAAATTCTCACCATGACTTATGAAGTCAACTTAATTATAGAATCTCAAGACGCATACAGAAAGAGACAACATTAATCCATTAACAGCTGATATCAACGAACCAAGAGAGAGATGGAATGATATACTGAAAGAAGCATTTCCAACAATATCCATGTGACATCTAGTTTTGAATTTCATAGAAGGTGCGCCAGCCAAGATGGTCTTTCACATCGCTTTTCTGCAGTCCAAGAGATTTGTGATTTTTTGTATTCTTATGGCATTTTAAGCAGCTAGAAGAGAACCAATTATCACAAAAGGCTAGTCAGTTTCAATTTCGATACTCAAGCCATATTTCAGTTTTCATGCAAGATGAAATGCTTCTTGATAAAAGAGTTTATGATGCAGATTTCAAAAGTAAGAATATGTCACCGAGGAGCATTGACAGTCAATTATAAATTTTTAGGTTTTCCTTAACACCCTCATAGCATTTAGGATTTTTCTTTCATTGAAGCAACAGTTGCTTCTAACGAGAGAAGTTTCAGTGCGTTGAAGGACGTCAAATCCTACTTTCGGTCTACAGTGGCACAGAAACGGTTAAATGGTCCAGCAATTTTGAATAACAACAGTGACAAAAAGTTGCTTGCCTTTCCTGGCATAATTAATGAATTGTCTAAACTGAAGGCTCGAAAAACATTTCTAAAAACCGAGTGAGAATGACAAGTATTTAGAAATAATTATGAAAATTATGCAGCTATTGACCTGATATTTTTATGTTCTGTTACTTCCTAGCTTTATGATATATCTCTAGAAATTTTGTAGTATATTCGGGTTTAATTATCCCATTGCTATTTTTTGACATCGGAATATTTTCACCACTGATGATTTTAAAATGATTAGGTACATTTCTTTTTGTTTTGACGTATGTCCGTCTTGATTGGTTGAGAATCAAACTTTTGTTTTAGTGTCTCATTCGTTTTTGGTCTGTTTGGGGGCCTCCATTTTGAAGGTGCATGGGTCCAGAGCTGGATCTGCCCGCGCCTGCATGCCACTCTCTGATCTAAAAAAGCCTTTTTTTGAGATTAGTGATGCCTCTAGAGGTGTTGAATTCAGCTTTAATAATACAACACATCCATAAATGGATGTTGTGGCAATGGGTAGTCCCTTGGGTCAAACTTTGGCAAATATTTTAAGTTAGCTTTAATGAGGTGCGAATTCTAAAAGACAACTTCAACAAAATATCCCTCAAAAATCTCCTATATACTTAAAACGTCCTTAGCTAGGCAACATTAAATCCACATAGAAACACAGATATATAAAGCTACATTGAGATATTTCTCTGCTGACAATCCCAGAATTGTTTCCAAGACTAGAAATAACTTGCCGTCCATTCATAAGGATGCAATACCTACCACACAACAAAATCTTAGTAGTATATGAATTTCTGTGCTGATATGAAGCACGGTATGTAGGTTCTACTTCTCTCGATGAAGACGTGATGACAGTATTAGACAACATGACCCAGCCAGTGTACGCCAAGCATAAATTCCTCCTAGGGAACAGTCATCTCACGCTTTAGAAGCTAAAATGACTGCCAAAACATGTAATTCTGCCAAAGGCCAACATTTTATTAAAAAATTGAGAATGTGAGCTAAAGTATAAGAATGATAATTTTTTCAATCACTGACATAGCTAGATCGTCCTTCCGTCTAAGTGTATTGAAGTCTGTCTACATTGAAACAACAAAACCAAGTCCGCAGGCCTAATGACTTTATATATGCCTTGTTTTTTCATATTTGTCTATACTTTAACTTCCTTGTTATGGTTGGCTAGTTTCCATCTACGTTTCTTATAAAAAGGTTACCATGTAACTATACTTTTCTTTCTTATGAGTTATACTATGGAGAGTATCAGACAAAAATGTCTTTAGCTTAATTTTGCAAAATTCAATTCCAAGGCGATTTTCATATTTTGTACCATGAAAAGATTGTTCAAATATCTTTATTGTAAACGATTTACGTAGCTTTGTCGTTAACATTTCTCCCTAACATGAGTATTCCAAGAAATTCTAAGAAATCCGAAGGAAGTCAATGTCATCCATTCCCGGATGTGTATGCCTTGTTTTTGTCTTCCTTTATTCCATAAATTTAGAAGTTGGTAAAGCATTGTATGATATTACTATAGAGTAAGTGATGAAAAGGTTTTCTCCAATGGTATCTTTCGAAAGTTTGGTTATACAAGGGCAAACAGCGATATGTGATCACTGTAGAGAAGTCGGTGTAGATATCTTTATTTTGCTGGTTTAAGACCGAAACGAGTGATTTTTAGAACCAACAAGCAACCGATGAAGCAGAGAACACACTAGACAGAAAGATGTCACAGATTGTGTATTACAACAGAGAAAGAAATGATGCCTCAGTAAACTAATTTAAGTTTAATGTGTATTGTTTACAGGTATAGTGGAATATTGCTATCTGTCTACATTGGAAAGGAAATTTGTAGGAAAGTTTCATTACACAGTGCTTCGTTCAGGTGATAAAGTACGTATCACAAATATCGACAAAAGCATTAGAATGTGACTTTCTTTATCAGGATGTTTATCTTACTTGCTATGTTCTGTCTAGTGTCGTCGTATATGAATTACGAAAGATGAACGCCCTGCATTAGTTTATGCCCATAAGAGATTCGGGAGATCATTTTAACGTAAGTCCAAACTTTGTGGCCTTAAAATCGACTAATTGATTTCTTCCTGTGGCTTACAGTGTACGTTGTCAGAGAGCCTCGTTAATGGGGCGGCCTCTCCGCCTTTCGCCCGGGACTGTTCCAAACAGAATGTCCTTGGACATTCCTTATGATCTTGCAATATGTCCAAAACATTTTCGGCTGTTACCAAATCACCTTGTTACAAATGTAAAAAGGATAACAGTAACCATGAATCTTCTTGAATGACCCCTTGTTATTTTATTTTACTTTTACTTATTTTATACTATTTTATTTTGCAATTTTTCTTTATTTATTTTATATTATTTATCTTTTCTTTTTGAAGTCTGCAATTCTCTATTTTGATCTAATTTTACTTTATATTTTTTATTTGCTTGTTTAATTTGCATTTTGTATTATGTATTATATTTCTTGATATGGGTTGCCTGTACTAGATATCAGATGTATGGACTAGGTTAGGACTTTGGTGACCTGCCTGATTCATACGCAAGAGGGTATGAGTAGGACAGTTGGTATGCAGTTGGACGCCTATATGGCTCCTAGAATACAGTTATGCATACTGTCGGCTATACCCCGGGACCTCTGTTATGAGTGGCAGTGGTGCTAGACTGTGAGAAGAGCCAGCCTTAAGGTCAGTGGTGCTAGACTGTGTGAAGAGCCAGCCTTAAGGTCAGTGGTGCTAGACTGTGTGAAGAGCCAGCCTTAAGGTCAGTGGTGCCAGACTGTTTGAAGAGCCAACCTTAAGGTTAGTGGTGCTAGACTCTGTGAAGAGCCAACTTTAAGGTCGGTGGTGCCATACTGTGTGAAGAGCCAGCCTTAAGATTGGTGGTGCCAGAATGTGTGAAGAGCCAGCCTTAAGGTTAGTGGTGCTAGACTGTGTGAAGAACCAGCCTTAATGTTAATGGTGCTAGACTGTATGAAGAACCAGTTAGTGGAAGGGGGATGTGTACCCCAGTACATGAAGACGTTTTTTTTGAAAAAAAGGCGCAACTGAAGTCATCATTGCTCTCTGTAACCTGTAGGAGAAAGTGACTCAAAACTAAACTCTAAACTGTGGCTGTTATTTGTCAACTACAAAAGAGCCTTGGACTCGGGTTATCTCGAGGCAGTGTGCCAATCAGTTAAACAGATGGATGCCACACAGGATCTAGTATGACTGAAAGCAAACCTGTACAGTCAAGCGCAAACACATATCTGAATCGGCGAGTTTGAGACCCAGAAATACAGCTGCCAGAGGAGAATACGACAGGGTTGCCTTGTCTCGCCACTTCTTTTCATTGCCATTGAGGAATAGAACGCCACCCTTTTAGCAGATAGCTATGACGAGCTGTCTGATACAGCAGAGGTACTAGAGTGGGAAAGCCTGAAGTACGGCCTGCACATAAATGCTAACAAGACAAGTATCACGACAGTAAATTGGCAAGGGCAGTACAAGCTTGAAAATGATCTAATAGATGAGGTAAACCAGTTTATATTACTGGGCTCAATGGTCACTGAGAATGGAGACAGTCCGATGGAGATAAAACTTGATTAGTAATAGGTAGAAATGGCATCGCAGCTTAGAAACATTTGGAAAGCCACACAGAACAGCCCAAGGCTTAATTAAAGCTAACCTGAGCCCGAGTATGGTCAGTGGTTACATGTACTTGTAAAAGCTGAACTTTGAAAAGGGAAGACGAAAGAAGGCTTACAGTTTCGAATTATGGCTGTTTAAAAGAGTCCTCAGGGTGAGCTGAACGGAAATGTGAGCTGGCAGACTAACGAGTGGGAGAGAGGACAAGTGGGAGTGAGTGGGGAGAAAAGACTACTGCAACAAATATAGAAAAGAAAGATAAAAAAGTATGCCCTCTGGAAAAGAAAGGGCAACAACTTCTTACAGCAACAGATGGAAACACCTGAGAAAACCAGAAAAAGAAGAAGGAAAAAAGGCCTGGATTGACAATATGTTGGAGTGACAGATATGAGCAGTATGGCAAGGGATACATGTCTGAGTGCTAGGCCTCTATAGAAGAAGATATCTTAAAACTGATTTATGTTATTCTAATTTAATTTTATTCAGTTTTTAACTTGATAATAAATTTGATCTGTCTGAAGGGCGTTAACTCATTTGTAACTTTCGGAACTGGCAATAAGATACAAAACTAATTATTATTTTTCTGATCTCATGACCAATATTGGTAATGTTAAGGAGAACAATCTTAGAGATTATTCTAAGGTATATTTTAGCCTTAGTATGGTACTTTAGCAGTTATGTTGTTCAGGGGAAGAGATGTGCTTCAACGTGCTGTGCCTGAGCTCAAAATCCTGGAATGCTAAATGCGTTTTGATCAACCAGGACTAAAGTAGTACGTAAGCGAAGTATGGCGACCATCTACGTTTTCCTACCAAATCCCGAGTTATACTCATAACTTTATACAACATTTTATTATATTCCCTGAATGCCGAGAAATACCGAAACCATTGTACTAGTGATAATTGATTGTTCTGTAATTATACCAGGCAAGGAAACAATTCTACACCGAGACTCTCTGAAATTGTCATCTTAAAAGCCCTGCTCCATCGGGAAGGATGAAGTCTTATCAGGAATCTCAACTGTTATATACTTTAGCTCATAAACATGGCATAACAAGAACTTAAGATTAAAGATTTTTAAGCAGATTGGCCACTAATTTTCTGGATGTCATGTCTGCAGGACGTAGCAAAGGTACATCTTAAGTTTCGGTGAAACCTACAAATCTAAAGAAATTTTAAATTTCTACTTTCAGGTTTTGCTGACGAAACTGAAGAATGAAGAAAAACCATCGGCAGATTTTCTTGAATCGGAATACCAGAGGTAATTCAGTTGGAAATAGTAGTATTCTTTGACTTCCAGAACATCCAGCCAAGGTCTTCCGATCTGAGACCATTCCTGCTAGTTTCAAAAGTCCAACAGAACGGCTGAAAGACTTGGAAGCTGTCATTGACAAAACGGCCAACTAATTATTGTTTCAAGGGTTGTGTACTTCCATCTATCTATGAGTCCGTAAATTGTGAAAACTTGAAGCCGATTCACTGTCTATCTATGTATGCACTTATCAACTTATCTTTTGATATCAGTTAGGTCACCGATAAAAGTGGATATGATAGTGTTCGTTAGGCATTTTAAGTGTCCGATTCATAATTGCCAGAACGAAATTGCCCCATCTAATTTGTATCTGCAGTCATGAGCGGCAGATCGTTTCTGTTAATCACCAAATAGCACGTTCAGTTTATCAAATGCCTAATAATACTGTAATTATTGTTTATCAGATGTTGAAAATTGACGTTATATTAACATTAGCTTTCAATATTGGAGTTAAAATTTTGGTCACCTCCTTTTCGGTTTCGTGGTCTAAAGCAACTGTGTACGGGCCACAATGACCTCGGCCAAAGAGAACATATTCTCTCCAGTTTTTTGGTTTGTACATTGGCTCTTTTGTTCGTTATTTGTTCCTTGTTCTATTGATAGATTTATATGATAAATCAAATAGTTTAGACTTTTTTGTGATCCACTAATTATCGTGGAATTAAGCTGCCTTCGCAGCGGTTGCCTTCACGTTATTCATACTTTTGACTAATATGAAACATGTAATTGCTATTAATGACATTTTTGCCTTTATTTTCGCAGAATTTTGAAGTCTCAGGCTGGATTTTCTCGGGTCATACAACTTCTCGCCGAATATGAGAAGGTAGTTATGAACTTCCTTTAAATCATACTAATTCCTTTAAATGATAGTATTAATGGAAAATAAGAACAAGAGGACTTCCTTAGGGATTGTTTGGCGCAGAATGTAATAAATAGATTACTTTCAGCAAGCAAATGTCACACTCTGTGTATTTTGCATGCAATTCTTTTGTATATTTTAGGGGTTTCATAAAAAGCCCTCTTAACTTGCGACTACAGGGATATAAAGCTTCTCAAAATGATGTTTAATATAACTAGCAACATCAAAATTAGAATCCAAAGAGAATACTACTTGAGAACTTGTAAGCATATTTAGAAAAATTTTAAAATAGCCATGCTACGTCGATGGGACACAAGCTGTAGAGTTGACGCAGATAAGGTCCTCCGTTATTGTAGACGCACGTCAAAATATTTTATTTGAAGTCATTACTCTGTTTAGTCGTCCTTATATTTTTCTATTTTAATTGAATTTTTGCTCATATGAAATTTCCCTCCATTATATATGCTCTTTCTAATTTTGTGCAAACGAGTTAACAATGTTTTAAGAACAAATCGTAAAGTTATAATCAACAGGTCTAACGCTATCACATTTTTCTTCGCAGCCAATCGTTGGTCATAACTGTATAGCAGATCTTGTATTTCTCTTTGACAAGTTTTACAAGCCATTGCCAAGTAAGTTCTCGATCTCCCTGTTGCTTTGGCGTTTCCCGTGGTAACTGCTAAAATAAGGAATGTGTATTTTTCCCCATTATTTTGTAAAACTTAGCATTCCTACCTTTTGCTTTATAGCTGTTTTCTCTGTATTCTCTGATATTCGGAGTTGAAAAAATAAATTGTTCTCAAGGTGGGCGTGGTCTCATTTCAGATCTACTTTTATCATTTTTAGAATGGTTATTTATGATACTGCACCAGTCTGCCATGGTCGAATTCTTCGTAGCCACAACTGTAGTTTCCTTAGTGTGAGAAACTAATGCGATCCAACTCTTAAAAAGAGGATACTTCCTAGTATATTTCTTATTATCAGACGAGCATGCAACTAAAAGCGCCTGACCTGGAGATTACTAACTGAATAAAGAAATGTGGCTTTTCCCCAGGATATGAGACATGCAACGTTCATAAAGTGTACTGTTAACTAGGAGAACTCCCAGAGCACAAACCTCCGCCAAGCCAGTGTATATAAATATACTTCCTTTCTTTCTTGCTTCCTTTCTTCCTTTCTTCCTTCCTTTTGTTTTTTCCTTCGTTTTCTTTCCTCTTTCCTTCCATCCTTTCTTTCTTCCTTCCTTCCTTAGCGTCCGCTTACGATGTCATCTATGCCGTTTTGTGCTGGTTTAAAGCGCCAGTATATTACCCACCTTTCGACGAAACTGCTAAAAATTGACTGCCTGTAAAAATTGACATGTTTGATGTTATTCAGTATTTTTATTTTCTAAATTCCACCCTTAGTGAAAACGACCATGTAGAATGTTACTAATTTGTGTTTGTTCTTTTAACAGATGATTACTTTAGTTTCAAAAGAGAGCTACATAAGTTTTTACCAAAAATTTATGATACAAAATTAATGTCAATACGCCTAAAACAGGTAAAGTAACACTCCTGTCACTGTCAGTATGTATTTCAATTTTGGAAGATGCGTGCACATTGCGTTCCTCTGCCAAATGTAGCATACTCCGTTTATCGTTAAACATGAAAAATGTGGAGCGAACTGCATCTTATTTGGTGGTGTACGGCTGGGAATATAGAAAATACTTTGTAAACGAGGGTTGTGTACACACAACCTGTAGTGACAACTGTCACAGCTTTTGCCTTGATGACTCCTTAGTTTTTCCGTCAAGTAAGTTCAAAGCTGGTTCTAGTTATTCTTAATTTATTTCTCTTAATTCGTTCTTCAGCTTTCTTTGCTAATAGTTTGTTTCAACTGTCAAATGTTCTAAAAACTTCCATGCACATATGAAAAGGGAAAATATGTCAAAAGCCACTATTTACCTTTAAGAATTTCGGATTTACTCCATTACCGCAAACTGCTACTTTCTCACGGCTGTAAGAAATCGTTGTTACAATGTGTATTTTTTTGCATGAATTGAATACAGCTACCAAGAGGTGTACGATTTAAGTAGATTTTATTTTGACTATACTGTGCTTTTGAATACAAAAACGTTCTACTCGCATCGACACAGTGGTGCGACAGAATGAGAGAAGAAAGCGTAGAGGTATGCTGCTTCATTGGAGAGCTAGGACTACGAAATATCCGAGAGAGCCTATTGGAATGCAGACAGAGGAAAGTGTGAAAGATGTATCAGAAAATTGTGTAACTTAACTGGAAAAGACAGCGAAAGGTTAAGGACAGAAAGTAAAGCTTAGATTTGCATATTGAATAAAATTCAATGTCTAAGTAAGTGTGAACGTATGAGCAGCAGCCGTACCACCACTGAACATCTCCAATGCCTTGTGTTCTGAAGGCAGAAATTATGGTATGAGTATGACGACTGAGGGTCAAACCCGGGTCCCACGACTGCAAATCTGACAGTTCTAAAGACCACCATCACACATCAAACACCGAGAAACGACGATTTTTTCTCCCAAAGACTTCAAGAAACCTCAGTTTGTTTCCTACATGCTAGCTTCATAGCATTGGAATCTGTTAAATTCAAATCTAGCAAGGACAGTCGATAGTGACATCATATTTGCCAATTTATATTATCATGCCTTTTAATACCGTCCTTCGGGACAATTTCTTACTTATATACAACTCAACTCGATGACACGCTAATATCTGACTCCTATATATACGATCTCCTTTTTTTGTCCTACATTTTGATTTGTCTTTAACTGTCAATTTAGTTATGTACTTCTACTAGTCGTCGCACCCTATTTCCTCTCCTCAAGCCCCCTCTTTCCTCTCCTCGCGCTCCCTCTTTCCTCTCCTCGCGCTCCCTCTTTCCTCTCCTCAAGCCCCCTCTTTCCTCTCCTCGCGCCCCCTCTTTCCTTTCCTCGCGCTCCTTTATTGAACCCCCTCCCCCCATTACTGATCTTGGAATATAAAATTGTCATCAAATCATCAAAGCCAAGGAGCTTTTGCTATCCAGCTAGAAGGTTTTAGGGAAACTCCTTTCTGCAGTTTTTGTTGTTTTTCACGATTTGTAATTCATGATTTCTTTATACTATCTTATTCACTAGATCTTTAAGGACTCTCGTTTCTTTGAGGATAGTTGCTTACAAGACTTGTATTTTACGCTTAGCAGGTAACTCTAACAAAACGTTTAAGCTTAGTTCACACGTAGTTCATAACAGTATCTAAGTCTTGAGACTGTTTTTAACTAAGCACCAGCACCAGTCTCAAGATCATTGAGACCACTTTGAATTAATCACAACAAAACAAATTTTTTCAGACTTGCAAGGAATTAAAAACAGTCTCAAGGTGTTAAGACCTATACAAACTAAAGGTATTGAGACTATTTTCAACTGCTTGTGAACCAGACTTTAACTTTGAATATTGCATTTATTATCACTTGTGGTTATAGTGCAGGCTTTCGTTAAAGTTTTTGACTGTTAGTATGGATTTAAACGTAACCCGTATGTGCGTAACAAATGCACGACCCACTCACAAATGGCTTAAAATTTAAAAATCACCTACACATGTCCTCTGGTTGCAGACATAATATCCGTTTAATTGATTTTATCGGTCCCTGCTTTTATGTTGAGTAAAAGCTTTGAAAATAGAAGTATCCAGGTCTCGATATTAATGAGATAACGATTATTGTGAAAAACTTCCTGAAACCGGTTGATTTCAAGGTAAGGAAAGACCAGAGCAATGTCTGCACCGAACTGACGATGGAAAATTCGGCTTTTTGGCCCCTCGCTGAGACCCTACGCTACTTGTACTTGCTAACGGTTAAACTGCAGCAGCTTTTGAATAAGAGACCAAGCAGAGACTAACCTTTTCTTCGCCGTTTGTTCTGTTACTACACTTAATTACCAGCAATAGCATTTCTATAATCAGCTAAAGGACAGTGTCGGATTTACGTGGTCCTGCTATCTAACAGCCACTTTCCGTTTTTTTAAATCTTAGTCTGAAATACGATTTCTATTTTGATATCTACAGCAATTCAGCAAAGTTTCACATCTTGTTCTCACCACAAATAAGATTTGGAGAAAGGTCAAAAAAATATGGTAATTCTTTATGTGTATATTTTATTTTATTCTAAAGACCATCTGCAAGGTGAATGGATATGCACCTGAATAACACGGTATAAATATTAGAAGTAAAGAATAATAGATTGGACAAGGATATTTGGGGGGATATGTTTTTTTGGTTCGATTGGAAAATCGATCACAGAGGGTATTGTTGCTCAAAACGATATCTGCATAGAAAATCCAATTTCAACTATTTAAGAATTTACTTAAGAAAAATACCCTATTACTTTCCTTTACCTTCGAAATCAAAGAGAAGTTAGGGCCCTAGCTTCTCTTTGTTCAAAATATGAAACATTACACTTTCAGCTTTGCCGAAGGGTACCGCCCTATAACGTCAATCCCTTTTTCGCGTCCAAAGGTGCGAAACCAGTACTCCAAGGGGCGCCGCTTATTTCGTTTCTTGAGATATCGAGCCGTTGGTGAAGTTGAATTGCTTTTAAAAGAAGAACAGAAGAACCAGATTAGGTAAAAATATATATTGCTTGCTCAGTCTGAGCAGGAATGCCCATGGTAAGTGTGGCATAGAGTAACCTTGTATGCTGCTTTAAATTGGCAATGGCGAAACACATGTTCGGCCTAAGTAATATGTTGGTAATGCCAAAGTGTACATAGTTGCCAAGGTCATTTTAAGAAGGTTTGAAAGGTACTGGTATGAATCCTACTTCCTTTTAGTTGTTGCTATTGAGAAATGTAGAAATTTCGTGTTAAACAACGTAACCTACGGAGCAATGCAGAGCATTCAGTTGAAGTCGCTCTTGAAAAATTCCACCATGCCTTCTTATGCGATATGCTGTTTGCTCTAGTTTATAAAAAGATATATTTTGCCTTCCGCTGAATAATTCCAAAAGTTAATAAGACTATGGCTGCCCGTTTGTAGCAATATTTAAACCATACACATTTATATTTAAACAAGCACATTTACATGTAAACCTTGTAAATTTACAGTTAGATCAACGCGTATGATTTTAAACCTTCGTGCATTTGTATTTAAGCCTTTGTCCAATTATATTTAAACCTTCGTACATTTATATTCTAACCTTCCTGCATTTAGATTTAAACCTTCGTCCATATATATTTAAGCCTCCTGGGACTGAGCGCGGTCTGTTTTGGAAACGAGGCTCTATATATTTTGGCGGGAAAATACTCAGTACGTTATATAGGCCTTAGAAGAGAAAACGCATATGGACGAAGGAGAAAAGGAAAGAAATGTCCGCGCTGCAGCTTTCCTTCAGGAAGCGTCTTTGCTTCTAACTACAAGACAAGCAACACCCACAGCCTCCACCTCATCAAGACTTGGTACAAATACAACAACATCTGCTTTGCCAAACATCCTCAGTACCACTGTCAATGGGGTAAGGCATATGCTGAATACCAGTTCACGTACTGGAGTATTTACGAGACTTAACGGGAACGAAAGACTCCTGACAACACACCATTCTCTTCAAGACCACTGTCTCAAGCTGGTCTTCAAACTTAAAAGAACTACCATCGATGGTCGAAGCTTATCGTTTAGAACAGGCTCTATATTTTCCCGCTAGAAATATAGAGCCTCTCTTCCAATACAGACTGCGCTCAGTCCCAGGAGGTTTAAATATAAATGTGCGATGGGTTAAATATAAGTGCAGGAAGGTTTAAATATAAGTGTACGTATGTTTAGAGTCATGTGCGTTGATTTAACTGTAAATTTACAAGGTTTACATTTAAATATGCTTGTTTAGATATAAAATTTGTATATTTAAATGGTGGTACAAACGTGCAGCCGTATTA
Organism: Chironex yamaguchii; assembly: GCA_024741275.1. NCBI lineage: Eukaryota > Metazoa > Cnidaria > Cubozoa > Chirodropida > Chirodropidae > Chironex > Chironex yamaguchii. The sequence continues at coordinate 14,752 of JANTCA010052006.1, forward strand.
GACCCAATATTCAAACGATGAAAAATTATACTGCCGTAGTAAACCCTGTTTTCCGATTTTGTAATATTTGCTGGCCACTGAAAGTTGTAATTGAAATTATGGCTCCATAGGTTTGTGTATTATATGTTGAGCAACGGAAAATAATTAAGAATATTTTCCAAGCCAGCTGTTAGTAGCCTGTGTTATTGTCCATACATCGAAGTAGGCATGGATTGTACGACGTCATCAAATGATGTGTGCATGACAACTGGAGCTCGGTTTTAGAGGAGATGGACTAACCCGTTCCCCTTCCAAACCTTCTCTTTTTTGTCCTGGACTTCGGACAAGGCAATGGTTACGTTTTTAGCTTCGCTCAAGGACAAGTACGTCACTAAAGATATGTCCTTTACCTTTAGAGACAGAGAACTATCCACACGAGGCAGGTTTCGATGCATACACAACTGGTTATGGTATGTTTTTGTGATTTCTTAAACGAATATCCCGTACTCTTCATTTCCCACGCTGTTATGGTTTTATTCTACATCGACGTTTCGATCTTTCAAACATAATAACATGTACAACACTGCGATAATATATGAAATTTTCTTGGATTTTGTGCTGTCTCGTGTTATTGTTGTTTGTTGACGTAATCAATGATTTTAGTGACGATCAAGATTTCTATGTGTAGTGTTAAAGCTTTCCGTAATCTTTATCTAAGGGTAGGCGGGGGTCATGAGACTGTTTAGTTACGTCACCAAAAGAGGGGCGATGGGTTAAATGTTACGATCTGTGACAAGGGGAGGAGGGGTCTGAAAAGTGAGCGAAATTTACGTTAAGTAATTTCAAAACGGCCTCTTACAGCCTCGGAAGTATTCGTATAATGTATTATTTGTTATTATTGTGTGGTGACAGAAATACATTAAAGTTCATAAGGAAGAACCAAAAATTTGATTCATTTGTCCATTCTGTACCTCTAAACACTTGTTGTAAAAGTGGAATATATTGTGGTTTTAGAGAAGTATTCGCATGTTTATGGCGGTGAAACGTGAGGTAGAAAAGCGTTACAGGATAGTGCTTCCAATTGTGTAACCATACTTTTGTACACTTCACATTTACATGCGCTCGGCATTAAATTACCGAAAGGGTAAAACCTGTACTACTACTTTAGATAAAACGAATAGTCAACTTACGACTTTTCTGCGGAAAACGAGAATCCTAACGTGAACTGTCTATCACGTTGACTGAGGGCTTTCAATAAAACATAAAACACGTTTAAGGTGGTATAGAACTATGCGAGTCGTGTAAGGTATGTACTGTAGAAAATGAACATCTCTTGAAATTGTACCTATAGTATACTATATATAACTTTACTTATATTATAGGTAAGGTAAGTTACATTATAAGTGTTAGTCATAGTTAAGTTTTGGAAACACTTCCTTTGTTACACAGCCATTTAAGATTACAGTTATGTTTATAATTACACTTTTCTAAACAAAGAGAGCTCAGTTTCAGTGCGTGTATAATTTTCCCTGTGCTGAACAGTCACCTTGAACTACTTGTGAATTTCTTTGCTCACTGTGATTAACTGTTTTCAAGTGTTATCTCGTTAGTGATTCTGATTTTTCGTTCTTTAGTGTTTCTACGAATAGCGCATTTTATTGCCATGAAGGATACAAGGTACATTGTGTGAATTTTTGCCAAATGTTGTCTTTCATGTACAATTCCATGCTCAATCTATGTATTTTTTATAAGGTCCAATATCTGGGTTGGCTGTTAACGATATTGATGGTTACTATTTCTTTTTGTTGTATATTGCTATAATTTCTGGACATACTGTTCACTATTTATAATATTCTTGGTGCATTTTATATTTTATGTTTAATTTTAGGCGAACCTTAATACTGTTTTAAATATGGCTAAATTACGCTTAGGATTAGCTAACGAAACGTGGAAACGTTTTACGAAAAACTCCTTTGAACAGTCTTTTTGTAGTGCAAAACTTGAAAATCTCCTTAAAAATTGGCAATATTGCACCAAAAACACACTTAAAGACTTTTGTCTGCCACTCTTCTGAGTGTAAATCGTCGGAAAGGAAAATGTAGATATATCGCAACCAATTTATAAGAAACAAAGGTCGAAACAAGTCATTTATAAACAATTGACTTGTTACTCTGGAGAGTGTTAGACGAAGAAAAGCTTTTAAGTAAGTTTTTAGCGCAATGTCGCAAATTTTCATGGCTATTTTCACAGTCTGCAATATTCTTGGTGCATTTTATATTTTGTTTTTGTGGAGGTGTCAATCAGATTTGATTTTTACGTGAAATATATACTACTGTTTACTCAAACATTTTTTATTTGCCTTCTTGGACAGTTGTTTTGTCTTGGGTAGTTTGTTTCCGTGTGCACCAGTTAGTTTTAACAATTTGTTTCGTTTGGTAATCTCTGATAGCCCAGAAAACTACAGACCATTATTGCCGTACGAGTATTTTGAAGAACTAACAGAATTTGAAAACTGTGTGCAGGTGGCTAAGATGACCCAGAGATACGTAGTAAGTCTTAGTCTCATTGACTCTGTACTTGGAATATTTGGTATAGGTATGGATACGGAGCAGAAAAGAGTATTTTAAAATTCTTTGGATGTTCTTCACCAACTTGTAATGGCACGGAGGTCTACTGGTTGGCTTTTGAGTATGAGGATTGCATCTCCTTTATTAAAAATTATATAGATTTTTGCCAGATTAGCTCTAACTAACTTGTCCTTAGGTAATTGTGCCTTACGGAATGAGTCTATGGGTTTTGTTAACGTTTAAGAGGCTTCTAGTACGGGTTTGTACTTGTCTAGTATAACTCTAACCTTATTGATTACTGCATGGTATGTAAGAATTACTCTTACATCTTTGGGCTTATCTACCTGTCTGTCTGAAAGTAAAAGGTCTCTATCTATTTGCTGTGCTCTGTCTGCTTGCTCCCGAACAAATTTCTCTTTGTAGCCTCTATCTACCAACCAGGGGACTAAACATGCTACTCTTTTCTCAAAATTCTCTGAAGTTGAATAGATCCTACGTATTCTAAGAGCTTTACTCTTTGGAATGGCATGGTTTATGGTGAAGGTATTGATAAGTGTCTGT
>JANTCA010052017.1:0-17858 GCA_024741275.1 Chironex yamaguchii
GCCTGAATTTTAAAATTTGAAGGAGTTAAGAAGTTAAAGGAGTTAAGAAGTTAAATTCAGTCTTGGATTCATATATTCTTTTAACTACCATTGTGAACCTGGATTTTTATACCCATGAAAAGTTTTTTGGACTCGCCATCAACAAAACAAATGCTACGAAGCTAAGAAATTTTATTACTTTTACACAAGAAGTTGTCAGAGCTATAACAATCCCCTTCAACAGTGACGAAACGGCCTTAAAATATATTATCACTTCAACAATCGGAAGAATAAAACGTGAAGTGCTATGTCAAACAATGAACGCAAACATCCATAGAGATCAAGAGAAGTGCACAAATTTCTTCTTTCTAAACAACGTATTTGGCTACGAAGATGAGAAACGGTTTATCATGTGGAAACTATAGATCCTAGCAAATTTAGCATCCCTACTGTCTACTATTTTATGCAAGTAACACTCCAATTCCCTTAGTTTTTTTCCTCTCTATACAGGTTTTGTTTCTATACAGCTTTATGTATATTACACACATTTTTCTTTTCCTTTAACTTTTCCTTTATTTTTATCTTGATGCCCACTGCTGCAAGAAGTAATCGTTGAGTTTGCTTGCAGCGGTAGGTTCAACTACGTTCATTAAATACAACAATAATAATGTAGATTTCGTCAAAGTTCATTTAATCACTTAACCAATTTGTCACAGTTTAGCCCACTAATAGCTAACCTAGACAACAACTAACAAATAAAACATTTTAAAAAATAAAATAAATTTACGGAGGAGGAGGCTAAGTAATTTTTACCGTCAAAGTGCCAAGTGGGCTAGGGAGGACACAGATGGACGACGTTTCGCCCATCCAATGCTTTCCACACCTACAGCGGGCGACGGAAACCCAGGAGGACGGAGGATTTAAAAAAAAGAAAAAAGTGTCAATCATTTCTTTGTTTTAAACTGCCCAATTGTTTTCAAAACAATCACCTCGGCCTCTGATTGGCTTGCCAAATTTTTGTGATCACTTCCAGGCGACAGAACTCTCACACTTCTCCCTACTAATCTAACTTGGGATTATGATAGGGATTGATTGGTTCAAACATTCAACAACTTTAATAAGAAGAAAATAGAACATGATTCTAAGCAGCAAACAAGATTGAACCACTTCAGGATTCAGACAGTTGTAGTTCTGAAATTGCATTATCATGCATATCTAAGTGTAGGAAGATAACAGACTGCTGGATTGATTCTGGAGCTTCAAAACACATGACTCCCAACTATCAGGACTCTGCTAATTTGGTAAGGTTTAAAAATCCTTCAAAGATTGAGCTGGCCGACAACAGTGTTGTGTTGGCATATGAGAAGGGGAAAGTATCTCTGAAGGCATATGATGGGTCAAACGTAGTGAATATCACACTTTTGGATGTGTTGCTTGTTCCAAAGATAACAAAGAGTTTTCTGTCGTTGCCTGCTATGACAGATTAAGGTGCAGAAGTAAGGTTAAAAGGTTCCACTTGTGGCATTTGCATTGACTCTACAGTTTGTAGCATTGGTCGTAAATGTGGTAACTTGTGTAAGTTGAACTTGGAGCCTGAGTTTTCTTATTTAGGTTCTGTTAAAGGAAGGAACAAGTAATTACCTCGAAAGGCGGCATTTCTAATATGGCCACCTTACCTATTACCTGCTCCTTAGTAAGTTCACTTAAATTAAGGTCAGAAATACATGCTTTTACTCTAAGATTAAAGCTATCTACTGAATCACTTGAACCTTAAATAACTTGGTGTAGCACATACATGATTAATCTTTGGTTTAAAGCAAGCACTTAAGCGTAAACAATAGCAATTTGAATCAATAACAGTACCGTTGTTGTCCAAAAGTTTAATAGGTTTCCGACCATCTTGGCCTAAGTAATGCCTTAACAAATTGTATTTCTCGTAATCAGTGGTTACTTTCTTGGCTAATACCATGGCCTCGAATACTTCGAGCCAATCTTCCCATTTTGTGGCAACACTAGGGTCATCAACAATCGTAAACGGCGCATAGACCAGTAACTGCGTAGCCATTTCCTTTAGATCGTTTCAAGCGGACGTACTTGAAAGCAAGAAACAAAACTTATTCAAACTCGCCAATAACACATTTACATTGAAATTGGTTTCCAAACTTGAAGTTACCGATAAATTGGAGTGGCAATGCGGTGCAAATATTTAAGGAAAAGGCAAACGACAGAAAGACTTTTGAAGAATAAGGTGGAAATAACTCACCAAATCCAAAACGTTGCAGTAATCAGACGTGATGAACTGCAAAATCGGCAGGCAAGTCTGGCGTAGAAGACATACATACGACCTCTGTTGTCACTTCTCTCTTTACCAGTTGTCCTTGTCGCCAGTGTTATGTTCTGTCTTTATTTTTCAGAATGTGTGATCCTTAGATGACTATATTTGTAATTTAATACTTTACTTAACTACTGGTATGATCATTACAGGCGTATGGTACACACTGACCCCAACTGTATCAGTGAAAGCTATGACCACATTTCAATGTTGGTTTGGTCTCAAACCAGATGTTTCGCATTTGCGAGTCTTTGGCTGCCATGCTCATGTGCATGTGCCAGACACAAAACAATACAAGTTAGAGCAGATATCTGTAAAGTGCATATTTGTTGGTGATCCTGCTACTATCAAGGGGTATAAGCTCTACAATCCCCACACAAAATCGATGCTGAGAAGCAGAGATGGCAGATTTTTGGTGAGTGATTTTGGGTGCAAGCAAATTGAAACCATAAAGGACTTGCCAAATCAGATTCCTGATGTACATGAGATTAGAATAGAGTATGATTTACCTTGTGAGGGTCAAGATGAAATAGCTGATGATGGACAACACCCTCCACCTCCACAGATCAGTGACGAGCAAAAAGTTTTGTGGTCTCAAAGCACAAAATCAATTCCAGCAAGTCCTGGCACTCTAGCTAGTGATTGGTGGGAGAATAAAAACCTCGACTTTCCCTCTCTTGCTATGTCAGATTTTGAAGAACCAACTAGCATTGCATATCGGTGGAAAGAAGCTACTGATAGTGAGCACAACTCACTGATAAGGAATGGCACATGGTCATTGGCTGAATTACTACGAGGAAAGTGGGTTTTCAAAGTTAACAGGAATTTTGATGGAGCAATTAGACGCTTTTAGGCTCGACTAGTTGCAGAGGGCTAGTATAGACTATGATACGGCTTATGCACTAGTTGCCAGATTTAATACAATTCGAACAGTGCTTGCCCTATCAAATGCCTTAGATTTGGAAGTGCATCAGGTGGATGTAAAAACTATATTTCTAAATGGAGAACTTGAAAGTGAAATTTACATGGCCCAACCTTAGGGATTTGTCTCCAAATGAAATTTGAAAAGCCAAATTTGGTATGTAAATTACACAAGAGCTTGTATGGATTGAACCATGATGCTGGAATGTAGTAATCCATCAATATTTTATTGGATCAGGTTGCGTTCAATCATGGATGCCAATCCATGTAGTTATATCAAGTGTCATAAAGGAGACAAATAGAAGTTTATGTTACTTGCTCTATACGTCAATGATATAATTTTAGCTTCTAATGATGTTATGATGTTAGCAGCTGAAAACAAGTGTCTTAAACACCAGTTTGAATGGAAGATCTGGGTGAACTTCACTATAACATGGGAATGATGATTACATATGGCGTATTTCTGACATATAAGGTATTTTAGAGAGTTTTGGTATGATGGAAAAAACTTGTTGCAACTCCATTGGAAGCAGGAGGAAGATTTGACAAGCTACCTGCTTCGAAGGACCCTTACAAGAATGAGTATCAGGCTGCTATTGGTAGCCTCACTTATGCTTCAATAGCAGCCAGGCCTAATCGATCATTCTTCGTCGGAGCTTTGAGTCAGATTATGTCTCACCCAGAAAAGATCATTGGCAAGCTCTGAAGCGAATTTTGCGCTATGTGAAAGAAACTTTGGATTTAAATGTCGAGTTTGATGCATCACAAGTCAGCTGCTTAGATTTAGTTGGATTTTCTGATGCCGACTGAGCAGGAGAAGTTGTTTCTTGAAAATCTACTTCAGGTTGTGTTTTTAGATTGTGTGACGATACAATTTTGTGGCGGAGCAAACATTAAGAAACTGTCTTCAACTGAAGCAGGGTATGTTGCTTTAACTCAAGCAACTCGAGATAATCTGGTTAAGACATTTGCTATATAGTCTAATAGTTGGACCTAGCAAATGCTTATGGATCAGTTCCACATGTACTAATAGAGCAAGCAATGGAATTCTTTTGGATACCTGAGTAGGTTCGAAGCATGGTATGGAAATACTATGACATGTTTAAAATGAGATTTACAACAGGGTTATTTGCATCAGACTGGCAACGACTAGAAGCGGGCATTGCAGCAGGATGTACGATCTCAGTTATACTCTTCATGCTGGTCATGGACATGCTGCTGAAGGCATGCAGTTGTGATGGCACGAAGACAATAACACCACTCCGGTCCTTTACGGATGACATAACAATGCTGGTGAGGGGAGAGTCACCAGGGAGGTGCTAGAAAGGCTCAATGCACTGATCGAATGGTCAAGGATGAAATTCAAGGCAAAGAAATCGAGAAGTTTGACATTCAGGAAGGAAAAGGAAGTCAGATTCTTCATAGGCGGTGAACCAATACCAATGGTGACCGAAAAGCCAATGAAGAGTCTTGGTCGGTTGTACCAAAAGTCACTAAGTGATAGAGGGCAAGGAACAGAAATACAGAAGACAGCAGAGGATGGGATGAAAGCGATTGACAACAGCTCACTACCAGGCAAATTCAAATGCTGGTGTCTGCAATCGATGCAATTGTTACATCTGGAAGTGGCTGGGGTTACCAAAGATGCTTACTACATCAGCTCTGTATGGGCAATCTCTCTGTTACCTCTTGCCTCAATAGCTGAGGAGTACAAAGCAGGGAAGGTGAGAACTATTATGACTCTCAGACATTCAAAGGACGTGAAAATAAGAGACAATCCACCGGAAGTAAGAACAGGCAAGAAATAAAATGCTGAAGAAGACGTGAACCAGTTGATCGAACGCCTGGAGCATACAGACATTGTCGGATCTGTGCAAATGAATCGAGGTTTGGGATCACGTGCATTCAAGCCATTTCGTGCAAGCAATCAGGTAGAGAAATGCAAAGCAGTGGTGAACGAGATGCAGACAAATGAAGACGAGAAAAGAAGAGTATGCCTCCTGCAGTGCAGTGTCAATCTTCCTTAGTAACATGTACTTTAGATTTCTGTAAGTTTTTACCACCAGACATTTTATAATCGAAGCCACAGCCACTTTTAGTTTCTGGTCATTGTTCCGTCACGTTTTGTAGTCTTCAGCTCTATAAATATGCACATCCCCAACTACATTTATGTTGTATCTGTAGTGATCTTATAGTATATATGTCAGAACAAGTTGTGTCTTCCTTTCTTTTAAGTCTTTCACAAACTGGTGCCGTGACCAGGATTACATCTAGTCGTTTGGAATTTCTCCGCTTTCACCATACAATGCCGCCCAAGCAGAAAACTTTGTTGGAAAAATTCAAGCAAGAGAGAAGACAACTTCGCTGTACCTTTACGAAAATCCACAACGAAGCGTCGGTTCTTTTCACACTAAGGAGTTTCTAACAGATGGAGAATTCATGCTACTCAAATTATCCTTGGAACTTTTACGCTCCACGTTTCACAACCAGAGTAAATTGGAGAAAGACATCCAAGCTCTCATGCTTGAAGAAATAGAGGACGAAGCTGAACAAGATGCTTTCTTCAACAAGGGCGATTCTATAATAATCTCTATTAAAGGCAAGCTCAGTCAATTTGAGTTTATTGTGTCAAAGTACGATAAAACAGCCACCAAAATGGCTACGTCATCTTCTCAACAGCAGCAACCCTCTTCATTAACTCCCCCGTTTTCACGCTCCAAGTTACCTCATCTGAATCTCCCCACCTTCGAGGGCAACATTATGGAATGGTTTGCATTCTTGGAGCGATTTCAATCCCAAGTAGGGAACTATCCCGATCTCCCGAATTTGGCAAAATTTACGTACGTAATGGGTCAGCTTAGAGGAGAGGCCTTGGCCACCGTCAAAGGGCTCACTCCCTACGACCAAAACTATGAAATTTTAGAGACAACCTTAAAAGAGAACTTTGGCCTACCCAGACAGATCATCCAGGCCCACGTATTACACTTGCTGAATCTTCCCAAACCTGCTATTGTTGCCAGTTTTACAATTCAATGATGGGTGATATTCTTTCCTTGGAATCCCTGCAAGTTGATGGCACCGCCTCGGCCCCATTCCTTGTCCCCATCATCGAAGACAAGCTTCCCGGTAAAGTTCTCTGTCACATAGGTGTTTGTGGCCAACAATCCTGTTTCAATTTAAAGGGTTTCATTGACAAGTTCAAAGAGTATATAATTCGACATGAACAGACCACCACCACCCTTTGGCCGATTAGCTCCATCCATTGGACCCTCAATCTACCTTCAGTACTTTATCTGCCTCTACCTATATTCGTTGCCAACTTTGTATGGGCCTACATGCCACTCCACATTGCTCTCAGTCTGATGATGAGAAAATGATTGATGTTATCAACAACAAACTTTGTCTAAACTGTTTATATCCCGGACATCGTGTATCTCAATGCAATGCTAAAGGCCGCTGTGGTAAATGCAAGGGGAAACATCACACAACCATTCATGGGATTCAAATCCATCGCAATACACAATCAACCCATCCCCCCCCCGAACAAATCCCTTGTCTCCACAACAATCACCACAATTATATGCGCATATTGCCGTAGATTCTCATCAGCCAGCCCCCTCGATTCCTGACACCCCAATTGCAGCTTCCATGTCTACACAGCCAACTGTCTCTAACTGCGCCTTTGCTTTGCTGCCTCCTGGAATACCGGATATTGATGCAGACGCTAACCTGTTGCAACCTGTTTATTTTTCGGATGATATTTCAAAGATTGATTGTCAAGATACTGAAGCTTTAATTCCCACTTGTAATGGTGACATTTCCGATCTCAGATATTTGGCTGAACACATTAATAACGCTAGCACGATCATTCCTCCAGTTCTCTTTAAAACGGCTAAAGCGAAAGCTTTCTGGCGACAAGAAAATTATGGCCAGAATCTTCTTTGATGAAGGCTCTCAACGTAGTTACGTTTTTGCACCGCCTTTGCTTCCCAGCTAGGATTAAAACCTTTCTCATACGAATATCTATCCATCTCTGGTTTTGGCGGCAATGTAACACAACATAGCTATGGAGTCGTCACCATTGGATGAGAAACCCCTACAGGGATTGAAGACGTCCGTGTCCTTACTACGGAAAACATTGTTCATCCCTTACAACAATATTGTGGTAAAGGTATCAGTTCCCATCCCCATCTTCAACATTTGCCACTGGCTAATGATTTTCAAGACAGTTCATTTGTTGTTGACATATTATCAGGATGCCGCTTACCGTTTCCTCGGTAATGTTTTACCCAGCTGTTCCTACCCCCCTCATACAGGAATCCAAGTTTGGATATGTATTGTCGGGTCCCTTGACAGATGATTCAACTCTTACTTCTGCGTCCACACATTATGACTCTGATCTTAAATCCCCGCAGTTACTCCCCCTGTCCCAGATACTGCCACTAGCCTGGACGAAACCCCTGCTTCCTTTGACAATCCGATGACCAATACATCGTTGTTGACCGTCTTTTACAAGATCAATTCTCTTCTGCCCCCCCCCCCCCCTCTTAATACAGACACCACTGAATTTTTGGATGCTTACCGTAAGCAAATCGAGTTTCATGCTGGCTCCTACTATGCCCCCTCCCCTGGACAGCTGACCGCCCACCCTTACCTTCAAATTTAGACCTCGGTAGGAAACGTTTAACACAAGTTACATCCCGTTTGAACAAACTGGGCCTCATGGATGCCTACTGTGCAGTACTAGCTGAATATTGAATATTGTGAACTGAATGGCTCCATAGAAGAAGTTCCCAGTTTTAGCGCCCATTGGCCAGAAGAAGGGTGTCATTATCTTCCCCATTTCCTTGTTCTCAAGGATTCCGAGACCACTCCTCTCCAAATTGTATTTGCAGCTAACACAGGTCAAGTTAGTCTCAACGATTGCCTTCATACTGGTCCTTGCTTTGTAAACAATTTAGTCGAACTCCATATTCGCTTCCGCTTCCCTAAATATGCATTTGTTGCAGACATCCAGAGTGCTTTTCTTAATATTAAGCTCAAGGAAGCTGACAGACCATTTGTTTGCTTCCTTGTGGTACAAAGATAACGATCCAGCGAATGATGTCTGTGTGTACACATACAATACTCTCGTTTTTGGCCACACTAGCAGTCCTATGACCCTTGGTGCTGTTTTACTTGAGCATTTACAAAAGTATAATGACCCCGTTGCAGTGGATCTCCCACAAAAGCCATACGTCGATAACCTGCTCTCAGGCGTTCAAACCGAGGCTGAAGCAGCAAATTACTTTCACAGAGCCTGTGCCATAATGCAACATGGTCATTTCTCCCTTCGACAGTTGTCTACAAACTCACCTAGATTACAAGCCCTCATTGCTGCTGCCGGCCTTTCCACAAAATCCGATATAGTCTCTGTACTTGGTCTTCGGTGGAGTCCCTCCACTGATTGTATTTACTTCCAATCAAAAAATTTTACCTCCTCCCCCGCTCCCCTCACCAAGTGCAAGTCAATTATTTGATCCACTTGGCCTTGTCCTACCCGTCACCATTCTCGCCCGTCTATTTCTTGCTTACCTCTGGGATGTGCGACTCAGTTTGGACCAACCCTTAACCTCTCAAAGGATAAAAGCTTGGATACAACTTGAACAAGAGCTCTCTAAAGTTCACGTTCCCCCATTGGATCGATTTTAAGCCTACTCACCCTATTCATCTACATGTTTTTACCGACGCTAGCCGGCCGGCTAGTCGTGGGGTCTGCTGCCTACCTAAGCCAGGGAAATCGGTGTATTCCCCTCGGTTCCAAGTCAAAATTAGCACCTCGAGGCAAGAAGGCTCTCACTATTCCTCAACTTGAGCTGAGTGCCATGATCCTCGGCTCGCATTTTTGTGTCAATCTGCTTGAGGCAATCCAGAAAGAATTTACCACCATTCAAGTTCGTCTATGGACTGATTCGGAAATTGCCTTACATTGGATTTCGTCAACTCGCAAATTAAAACCATTCGTACAACATAGGGCTGATTCAATATATCGCCTCTTTGACTCTTCCTTCTGGGGTCATACACCTTCTCCCGCAAATCCGGCCGATCTTGTTTCTCGTGGTTGTACAGCCCAGGCTCTCCTCAACTCGGCATTGTGGCATCAGGGCCCACCCTGGATCACTAACATAGCTTCATGGCCCGTATGGCCTAAAGTGCAAAATATGTCATCCACGGTTGCTGCTTCTGTCGTTGACCAGCACATGCCTTCGACCCCACCAACAATTTGTAACATCATGGATCTATCACGTTTCAACACCTATTCCAGCCTGCTTGCCTCATCTGTTTATGCCCACCGTTTTTGCTTTCGATCTGGGATCTGGAAAAGAGACTGCATGGATCCGCGCTCAACAGTACCAGTACTATCCTCACGTTATTGACTTTCTCACCTCCCATAGACCCCCCAACAAGGCTTATGCGCCACCGATTGTCCGTCAACTCAACTTATTTCTTGATGAGACAGGCCTCATTTGCACAAAAGGACCTTTCACCATAGACTCTTCACTTATTTTATTACCACAGCACTCCCGCTTCACTGATTTACTGGTTTTAGATCATCATCAGCGCCAACATCATATTGGCATTGGAGGCACTAATGTCGCCGTACGCCACCGCTTCTGGATTCCATCAGCCCGCTCGGTTGCTCATCGCCTCCTGCATACATGCTTCATTTGCAAACGAGTTACTGGTTGACGGTATCTTCTCCCTACACCCTCAGAGCTTCCGTCATTTCACCTTGACACGTTAATGCGCCCATTTTCCAACATAGGCATTGACTTCACTGGACATTTTCTCATCAAAGATTACCATGACCACCATCATAAGGTCTATATATGTCTATTCACTTGCCTCACTACCCGTGCAATCAGTTTAGAGCTCGTTAAAGACCTTCAACTTCATCATTCCTTCAGGCATTTTGTCGACACTGTAGCATATTCTCAACTCCCGCTTAATACTTACTGAAAATGCTCAGACATTTAAATGCGCCAAACAACACTTGGACAAACTGTTGGACTTACTCAATTCTACAGCTATCCAGCATGTCTTCCCTCAGAAACGCATTACGTTTTGATATATTCCTGCCCGCAGCCCCCATTGGGGTGGAGTTTATGAAAGGTTAATTGGCCTAACTAAAACGTGCCTCAAAAAGGTACTTGGTCGCTCCTTCATCACGCTTTCAAAGTTATCTACATTACTGAAAGAAATTCAAGCCATCCTTAATGATCGCCCACTTACATATGTCAACTCGGACATCCATGACCTCCACCACTTACCCCAAGTCAGCTCCTCTTTGGACATGATGTCACACCATTACCATATCCTCCATCAAACCCTAATGAATCATCCGATCCAACCTATGGAGATAAAGACGATATATCACGTGCAAAATCTCATCACTCTGTACTGTATCCACGCGATACAGCAGGGAATACCTTTCCTTTCTTCGTGAAATACATTCCTTACGCAATCGCAAGTAGAGTACGGTTGGAAACGTAATTAAAGTTGGAGACATTGTGTGAGTTGCTAACACCGATAAACCTAGGCACCACTGGGAACTAGGTCTAGTGACCGAATTAATTCTTGGATCCGATTCCTTATGTCGCGCAGCCGTAATCCGCACTTCACATGGTAGCTCAAACTGTTCAATTATTAAGCTCTACCCCTTAGAAGTCCATGCTGCAAGTGTTCAAAATAATCACTAAGGCTTTGTCCATAACACTTTCGAAAATAACGCAAAACTTAGTGCATGAGGACCAAACTTGTGTCTCAGGTAGAACAATATCAGCCGACTCCCATGTTATCAAAGGTATAATAACCTATGTAAATTTTTTAATTTGATAATGCCTCATTCCATCAAGTCCCTTACTGTATGTTCTTGTTTCAGAACTTTTTGCTAATTAGATACCAGAGAGACATTAAAAGATAATGTCTAGGAATTGCAGAAATAAACATATTACAATATGCTGATGACACAATTTTGTTGTTATAAGACAACGTATTTCTAGACCATATTTTTTAAGAGATCAATAAATACGAAAAAGCAAGTGGTAGTACGATTAATTGCAACAAAACAAATCAGTAATGACTGGGAGGATAGAAAAGTAGGACAGACCAACCTTTAGGTTTTAAGTGGACAGGAGACAAGGTTCAGAGATTGGGCCTTTGGTAAGGGAATATTATAAAACCAGAAAATTAATTATGAGGAAAAACGTAACGAAAAAAGTCCCTTGATTAGAGGTTATTGAAACTAAGAAATGTCAAAATGCCTACATTTTATGCAATATTGGCTTTAAGGTCTGAGTATGAGTGTTAGAGGCAGATAACAGTATCCTGCAGCATTTTAAGTAAATAAAAGAACCCATTTCAATGCTACTGCTGTATAGTTATTTGCCTACCATATTTGTTATCATTCCCAACATCGTTTTCGTTGGTTCTTATATTTAGTCTGAGACTGTACTTCTTCCTCCTTCTCCAATTTTTGAGTCCACGCAGATAGTTGTACTTTTATCTTTATATTAGCTACAATGCTGGACTCTGTTCCTGCCTTTTCAACTCGAAGATATGGTTTTACAAGTGAAATGGGTTTTTTTCTCTGTTGAATAACCATGACAGTTTCACATATTTATCATAATATTTTTCTAAGCCCACCCCTCGAATAATCCCTCCCATCAGATAAGCCTCCACCAAGAAATTCCCCTGGAGCTTATTCGAGGGTTAAATGTACTGTACTGCTGTACTGCACAGCTAATTTTGTATATTTCAACAGATGAAAGGGTCATTTTTGCAAGTGAACGGTTTTAAATCGACAGGGAGAAACCTTACAAATATTGCTGGCAGCCATCAAGCATCAAAACAGCATATGATGAACTACAGGTTATACAAACTGCTTGACAACATTGATGTCTCCTGTGCCATAGACGAAGCCAGGCACAGAGAAGTGACAAGACACAACCACAATGTATCACGCTATACAAAGATGATGTACCACCACATAGATGTCGCTCTGTTCTTGTCTGCACAAAACCGTGCATTTTGAGGGCAAGACGAGTCCAAATTGTCAAAAAACCGGGGCAATTTCCTGAAGCTTCTGGACCTCATCGCATGCTATAGCCAGGAATTGGGCTCCTTGCTGGACAAAGAACATGTCACCTACACAAAATGACCTCAAAATGACCTCATCGATTGCATCAGTAAAGAAGTGTGCAGTGAGATTCAAAATCGAGTGGACACTTCAAATTATATCGCAATTATGATGGATGACACTAGCAATGTCGAGCAGTGAGCAGTTTCTGTCAGGCTCATTCACAATGGAGGAGTTGAGGAGCATTTATTAGGGCTGATCAACATGAGTGGCAACTAATCTGCGGATGGCCTCACAATGAACCCTTGCAAAATATAAATTTTTTTCAGACACTAGCGGTGTGAGCGTTATCAGCCAATCAGCTGAGACAATGAGCAGTGAACTAAATGGTGTTCAGCAGCAGATGTAAAGAAAATTTCCTGCAGCCTACTACTGTCATTGTGTCGCTCACAGCATGTGAATGAGTGCTTCTTAATCAGCAGGAAAAGTTCCAACAGTGGCTAAATTTTTCACAATGACTGACAAACTCATCAATTTCTTTCGTGGCAGTCTGAAATACACTAGGCATCTGGGGCATAACCTTCCAAAACCTGGAGACACTCGCTGGCTATCACGTGACACAGTAATCTGCGTCATAGGTTCGTACTATGAGGAAATTGGAGATGCATTATACAAATATGCAAATGATGAAGGACAAATAACATGGAATAGGGACACAGATGGAGCAAGTCCAGTTTGTGTTTCTACTAAAGACATACAAGCAGATACTCGAGCATTGTACACCAATAATAGTCACAATGTAGACAAAAGGGTGGGTGCCTTACAGTTGACATCAAAGATAAACGATTTCAAAGTGGTCTTAGCGAGTTTTGATTTTGATGGAATTTGGCAGGATATACTGCTTGCTTATCCTGAGTTTCCAACTGTTCGCAAAAGAGAAGGATGGAGAGCAATGGGACAAGGCAATGATGGATCATAGGAGAGCTGTACTCACAAAACTCAGTGAAGAAATAGCTTACGGCACAACTCCATTGGCGATTTGCAAACCTCTCGAAATTCCAATGGATGAATTTGGTACATGCAACCAAGTTTGAAGAGAGAAAAACAGCCACTGTATGAGAGCAAAGAGTGCTGATCAAGGAGCTTCAAAAGCATTATCCATTTGCAGTGGATGATACGACAGCTACCACACCACTTGTGAGTGTTCCTTGTAAGAGGGTATTCACCTACATGCAGTATGTTGTTTCTGCTGCTAGATCGAAGATGCTCCAAACAAGGAAGGAAAATCTCGTTCTTCTTCAAGTGGAACATCGACTGTTGAGATTGCTTCCAGAAAAACCATCTTTTAAAGATAAAGTTGTCCGTGATTTTAAGTCAACTAACCGACGTCGCCATGAGAGATTTTCAAGGAAATAAGATTCGCTGTTTGAAATTATGATGTGAATCTCCAGCTCCTTCAAACCCCTTTTAAGTGATGAGAAAGTTTTTATTGCAATGTCAAATCTGGTGATATTGCAAATTGAAATCATCATGTGTTACACAGCCCTTATGTATTTTCATATTTCTGTGGTTTCAAAATGAAGGTATGAATTTCATGTCATGGAGAATTGTACTAAGATACAAAAAACTTTCAAAACTGTCAAATTCAATAGGCTAAGTTAAATATCATAACATCAGTTCGTTCGTTCTGTGCAAGATCATCAATAAGAGCAAGGAGACATCACGTCAATGTGACAATGCTCGTTTATTTCGCTCTAGAAGTCCAAACTTTCAGACTGTCGTCTCTTACGGGTTTATGTTTGCTGTATAGTATAAATATATTCTTGACTCTTGATTTTTTGAAGCTATTTCTATTTCGAAATTTGGTGTACCAAATTCAGATAAAATGTGATAATTACTTTGAAATTCTTATGATACAAGTTGCTCAAAGTCATTTATGCTATGTTGCTGATCGTTACAAAACTTCAGGGGATCGGATGCCACAGGGCAATGGGTGCGGTCTTATAATAAATGATTATGGGCGCGTCCTTATGTAAAAAGGCCTTGGATAAAAGCACTTGTCGGCAAAGCAAAATTGATTACCTATTTTCTTTCACTCCGAGCTGCCCCTGGTTACCTATTAAGATATATAGTTATTCCTACATGACAGCCATAGTTGAAAAGATAATGTTATTCAATACATGAGATGGAAAGCACACTTTCTTGTCAAGAAGAAAGAATGGAACATTCCTTCCACGCCATCTAATTGAGAAAACGTCAATATAAAGTCCAGCAAATGTCATGTTTGAAGTGACTGTGGGCAATTACAATGGAGAAGTAGCTTGCGAGTAGGTAAGAAAGTTCCTGCTTTCCCAACTGAAACATATGAACATCAACGTACAAAGACGATGGATGTGCTATATCAAAAGTCCCACCAAAAGACCTAGAAAACATTCATAACATATGGATTTCACATTAGGGTTGAGGCCAACAAGTGCATCGTCAACGTTCTAGACCTAACCTCTAACTTAACACCACCCACCTACCCTACACTAAACGGGGTAACAGTCTACGAGAGCAATCATCCACATGCCATGACTAAAACCTACCAGCTGACATCAAGAAAACTATCATCATTATTGTCCAACAAATCATCTTATCAACCAAGCAGCACCCTTGGGGCTTTAACAAAATTGGATACAGATACACACTATGCTATGAACCATCTACAAACAACAGAGGAAGAAACAGACAATGCTGCATTATTCTCTGGTACAAGCCTCCATTAACGTCAACTCCAACATGAGATGCAGATTCATCAACGGGTTTTTTTTTATTTGCTATTTGTTGTTGGTTTTGTTTGTTTTTGTTTTTGCTTGCTTGTTTGCATACCCCACATTCGAGTGCCTTCTCACATTCTTATTTCACTAAAAAAATTGTTATTTTTCTTTATTGTATTCTGTTAATATAAATACCTCTACAACTCATTGTAATACCAATTTCTGATGATGAAGAACGGAATGTTTTCGAAACGTTAAGAAATGATTATGAACTTTTCATTGAAGTGTCCTCCTTATCATATACTATATGTTTATTACTTGTACTTCGTTTTCTAATAAAACATGTGTAATTATTCCTGTATCCTGTCTGCAGTTCTTGAAAATTATATGGTACAAGATGACAGGGGAAAAAATAACCAACAGTGTGTTTCTCCAACTATGATATGCAACCTGAAAAGTATTTTAGAGCAGATTACTTTAGATTTGTTGTTTGGGATACAAAGACTTTCTGCGGATATTTGTGACTGCTGCTCAACGTAAACAACTTGACCAACAATTATTAGGTTGCAAATATTCCAACAACTTTTAAAAAAAGGATTATATTTTGAAGCATAAAAGACATTCTTGGCTTTGATACTGGCTGCAGATCAAAATAATCAGCTGCCAGTGAGCTATACACACATGATTTTGCGTTCTGTAGCTAAGTGCAGTGATATACTCTTTACCAACAGTATTAAATTGGACTTTGAGGTTCCTCGTAAAGCAAAGAAATTTAAAATAATTAATGATACCACCGAAGATCCTTTCAACTTGGACTCTTACTCTGCTCATTGCTTTATTCCACTAAGTTTTCGTAGGGGTCAACGTAGCCCCTTTAAATGGGGCTTGCAGTTGAGTTCGACAGGGGCAGGCACGATTACCAATAAACACACAGCAGTCTGCTATTTGCAGAAATGGCATGTCTCTGTAAAAGAGGCAGGATACCAGAGTCAGCAACTATGGTACTGTCATGGCGCCTTCCTTCTACTGCTCCACGAAGATTAAGACAAAGTTTATTAGGGGCACCATTTCCTTGAAAATTAATGCCATGAACTCTTTTATGCCCATTCCACAGAGCCCTTTGATTTTTACCAGGCCTGCACACACTTCTGACAGTCCTATCTATAAATCCAAAGCAATTATGGAGTGGAGCTTGCTTATTCTGAATACCATTGGCAAACGCTTGCAGATTTTCTGGAGCAAGCCATTGCTGTTAAATTACGTAAAATCTTGACCACAAGTCACAACGTAAAATCGTCAATTACATTTCTGTCACACACCGACTTCTAACGACAAATTGTAACCTGTTTTAACTTAGCATTAATCCTTTTAACATAAATTTCCCTCGTAAATCCCCTAATATTTTGTAATTAGATATTCTTGTTTCCTAATACTGCATAAGACATTAGTATATAAGTTGAACATTTTGCTAAGTTGTAATTGTTGTAATTTACCTTGAGTATCGTAAGATCCTGACTAAACAAGACCCTATGACGATTGCTATGGGTGTTTAATTTACAAAAATAGCAGAACTTCGCATGATAAATGGACAGTCGATCACCCAGTACTACAAACAATGTATAGGGATTTGCAATCGACTTCCATCGAATAAATGTGAAGTCTAAAAGCAGGTGAGAAATGCTGTGTTACTACGAGGTCCACCAGAAACTTTTGACATACTTAGCCATCCAGGTAACATACGTAGCCAAAGCAACATTTGAGATTTCCGAATTGATGGAGTCACTTTGGCCTGGGGAAATCCAATTACAAGCTGGTGATGAATTTGCCTAAGTTATGAAGCTGAGTAGAGGCCACAATGGAAGAATAAAGGGAGCAAAGTTTCAACCAGCAGTCACAGGACACCCAGGCTCTTGCTACGAGTGTGGAAAGATGAGGCGCAGAGCCAAGGATGACTGTAGTGTCAAAATACAAGACAAGAAATCCGAAAATGTATTAGGATATGGTCAATTAATAGGCAATGTTTGTTTGACGTCATGTAATGTTCATGTAGCTAATGAATTGCTTTAAGGTAGTAGCATTTACAAAGACCCAAACAACATGTTTGCAACTTTGGCATCAATTGTGGCCTAGATCAATGTTCATTGTTGTTCGTTGTGAAGAAGAAGACCAATGTTACTTGCTGCTCGTCAAGTAGAAGAAGACCCATGTCGTCCATCAAGAAGACTGATGTTCATTAAGAAGAAGACCGATGTTCGCTGTTGTTCGTCAAGTAGAAGAAGACCAATGACATTCATCAAGAAGACCAATGACATTCATCAAGAAGACCAATGCCGTTCGTCAAGAAGACCGATGTTCGTTAAGAAGAAGAATGAGACCGATGGTTGTTGTTGTTTGTCAAGTAGAAGACTGATGTCGTTCGTCAAGAAGACTGATGTTCGTTAAGAAGAAGAAGTCCGATGTTTGTTGTTGTTTGTCAAGTAGAAGAAGACCAATGTTTGTTGTTGTTCACCAAGTACAAGAAGACCGATGTCGTTTATCAAGAAGTCTGATGTTCGTTAAGAAGAAGAAGTCCGATGTTTGGTAAGAAGAAGAAGTCCAATGTTTGTTAAGAAGAAGACCAATGTCATTCATCAAGAAGAAATCCGTTCATTAAGTCTGTCCATTTTTTATTTTGCGATGCAGGATATGTTGGCTACACACGTGGGCACTTATATGAACGTGTAGAATGTCACAGAAGAAAAGCCTCCTC
>JANTCA010052039.1:3937-17858 GCA_024741275.1 Chironex yamaguchii
ATCTGCATGCCATTTATGTGATGCAAGCTTACAGAATTACACAAATACCTTTTAACTACTGTCACGATGACTATGGAGCAATCAAATAATGATAGGGGTACCGTAAAAATATAAAGGTGGTCTTGTAACTACCATTCCTTGTATATACTTTTTCCTTTCCATAAAAGCACTAAAAGCACAACTTGCAGTTCAATAAAAAAGACATATGAGATCTATCAGCTATTCAACTTCAAGGTAGTCAGCCCTTAAGTGCTGTTTGAAAAAGTTATGACTTGTGAAACTAACAATGTCACTACCTTTAGTACAAACATGCAAAAATAATTTATTTTACATAGCACCTATCACATATTTGTTTTGCAAAACAAATAGCAATATCAACTTTCCATGTTAGTTTACATAGTCTTGTTATATTGAAAAAGGTACAAACATTTCTCTATGTCATGAATTGAAAATTCAAAATTTCAGAATTGATTCAGGGTTAAGTATCAAGCCTGTCCCAGGCTATTAAAGTGCTGGAAGCACCATCAATGGAAAACAGTGTTAGATATGATGTAATTTTATTATACTGTTCTGCTGTCAAAGCACACTAGTGCCTAGACCCTTTTTATATATACATTCCACGTGCTTTCTGTAGTCAGTGTTCATTATATACATCATGAGTTAGACTAAAGTTGATCTTGGTGTATTCTTATTAACTTCCTCCATCATGACAAGTGGAAACTTAGCATTCGATGGAGATGAGAGAAAATTTGAAACATGGGAAGTGAAAATATTAGGATATATGAAGTTACAAAAATTAAAAAAAAGACTCTCATTGGCACAGATGATGTTGAAGATGACAAGAATAAAACCGCATCTGCAGAATTAGTCCGATTCTTAGATGAGCACTCGCTTTCCCTTGTCATTTGAGAGGAAAAAGATGATGGGAGAAAGGCATTCAAGATATTAAGAGAATTCTAGGCTGGGAGTAGTAAACCAAGAGTAATTACATTGTACAATCAACTTACAACATTGGTAAAACGGGAATCAGAGTCGGTAACAGATTACATGATACGTGCCAGAAAGGCTGCACCGAGTTCTGCTGAAGAAAATGTAAGCGATGCGTTATTAATTGCTATGACTTTAAAAGGCCTCCCCGATGAATACAGAGCCTTCGTTGCAATCACTATTTAGTCAGAAATGGTCAACACTTTCCAAAAGTTCAAGCAAGCTTTAAGCAACTTTGATGAAACAGAAAAAGCATGTTCCTCAAAACCTAAAGGCAGTCATGATTCTATAACGAAATCAAAAAGTGGCCGAGGGAATAAACCTATTATCTGTTTTAACCACAACATAGCTGGACACAAGCAGAAAGCCCCCAAGAGAAACGAAATGGTGTAGTTTTTGCAAATTATTGAATCACACTGACAAATCATGTCGTAAACAGAATTGCAACCATACAAAAAAGGCAATAAGCTCTCATTATAACACATTTGTGATTACATTTGATGAGAGTGATAGCCCATTTTTGAGAACCAAAAATGAGAATCTTTGGACTGTGGAGCTACTGCTCACATTGTTAATACCAAAGATAATTTCTCAAAGGAAGACCCAACATTTAAACCAGAACACCAATACGTTGAGCTTGCAGGTGGCAGCAGAAAAAAAAAATGTCGCAATCAAGAGAGGAACTGTAGTAGTGTCCCTACGTGCTCAAAATGGAGAACTACATGATGTTCAATTGGAAAACACTATATATACCGACCTTATGAACCAGTGGCTTAAGAAGGATACCAATATGCAATGATTTTTACGGATGACTATTCTGGCTGCTTGTTTACATATTTTTTGAAATCAAAGCCAGATGAAGGGAAAGCAAAGGAGAAATTTCATGCGGATGTAACACCATATGCAAAAGTGAAAACATTGAGCTTTCTCCAAGACCTGTTTCCTTCTGGAGAAACCAAACGAATGAGGAGTGATAACGGTGGAGAATACATATCCACAGAATTTAAGGAAATCTAACTTAAGCACTCAATCAAGCATGAGCCGTCTACACTGTATTCACCCCATCAAAATGAAACAGCCGAACGCAACCGGAGAACCCTGTTCGAAATGGGCAGAGGAATGTTAATTGAATCGGGACTACCAAAATTTCTCTGGACATATGCTGTGATGGCTGCTGCTCATATTAAAAATCGATGCTATGTAAAGAGAATTAAGAAAAAGCCCTATGAACTCACAACTGGAGTCAAACCTAACACCGCCAAATTACATATATTTGGAACTATTTGTTATGCATACCTACATGGGCAAAGGAAGCTAGACCCACATTCTAAAAGGGGTTACTTTATTGGGTACGACAAAAACAACCCAGCTTATCTTGTTTACTCCCCAGAGAGCAGAACAGTGGCTAAGCATCATCTTGTAAACTTCACTGAGAAGTTTGAAAATAAAGAGTGATTCATTCCAAACTCAGATGGATGTTGAAGAGAAAACACAACTGGTGAACAAAAACCCCAGCATGATGAATCAGAACTCGATTCCACACAAAAGCAAACCAACAAACAAGAAAATAACCAAGGAGAAACCGTAAACCATCAGATTACCTTGATGATTACTATGTTGACAATGACTTGTATGATTATTGCTACTTTCTAAATGTACCAGCAACCTATAACAAAGAGCTGTGAAGATGCAGAAAAATGGGAAAAAGCAATGGATGAAGAGATAGAAACTATTGAGAATAACGAAACATTTTCCCTCTCAGAATTGCCAAAGGATAAAATTGCAGTTGGGGGGAAATGGGTATATGCTATCAAAGGAAATAAAGATAGTCCAGTCTACAAAGCCAGGTATGTCGCCAGAGGTTTCAGTCAGGTAGAGGGAATAGATTTCACAAACACTTTCTTACCTACTGCAAGAATGGAGCCTATTCGACTGCTCGTCCAATTAGCAATCCAAAACGATTGGCTCTTACAACAAATGGATGCGAAGGGAGCATATCTCCATGCACCGATTGAATGTGAAGCTTATGTCACACAACCCCCAGGCTACCAGCAAACACCTAATCTTGTACGGAAATTGAAGAAGTCCTTGTATGAATTAAAGCCAACTGAATGTAAATAGCACAACCTACTTCATCAATATCTGAAAGAACTGAACTTTGTTCAATCAGTTGCAGACCCATGTGTATTTGTCCAAAATACAATACGAAGTAGTACTATTCTATTAGTCTGGGTCGATGATATTTCAAGTTAAAAGTTTTGGTTATTACCAAAAGTAAACTTAAAGAAAGGTCTAATATGAAGGACCTGGGCGAAGTTTCCTCATTTCTTGGAATCGATTCTCAAACAACCAATCAATCTATTACAATGTCGAAGTTATGGTTCCTAAAAGGGATACTTACCAGATTTGGTTATGACCAATGTAAGCCAAGAACAACACCTTTAGTTAATCCAGATTCATACAATGCAAACCAAGAAACTGCAGCAAGCAGTATTGATTACGTGAAAAAGTACAGACAGATGGTTGGCAGTTTAGTTTATGCAATGACGTGCACTCAAGCAGATTTGAGTTATTGTGTGACAAAACTTTCACAGAATTTGTCGAATCCCCAGGATAGCAATTGGACTACGCTGAAACATGTTTTTTGACATGTTAAACATACAGTGGATTATAAATTGACATTTGAGAAAAGTCGTACTGACTTGAGGCTTTTTGCCTGCTGTGATGCCGACTGGGCAGCATCCACAGATGACAGACGACGTATTTCTTGCTATTGCATCAGCGACAATCCAGAAGGCCCTCCAATTTGCTGGAAATCAAAGAAACAGTCGGCAGTGGTGCTCTCAACATGCGAAGCAGAACACAGGTTGCTTTCATTAGCATGTCAGGAAGTTAAATACTTCACAAAATTGATCAAAGATCTTGCACTGAAAGAGTTTCCACAAGCTCTAATCTATAATGATAATCAAGGGACCATTGCACTAATAAAGAACCCAGGGAAACATTCCAAATCTAAGGACATTGATATCCAATACCATTTTATTTGGGAATGCTATAAGAATAACAACATTTCAATTGACTATGTTCCATCAAATGAAAATATCACTGACATATTCACTAAGCCACAGAAGAGGAATATGCCAAAAGACTTTAAAGAATACTTGTTCAAACAATGAACAAGTTTACGTCAAGTTAGGGTGTTAGATTTGATGTAATTCTATTATATTGTTCTGCTGTCAAAGCACACTAGTGCCTAGACCCTTTTTATATATACATTGCACATGCTTTCTGTAGTCAGTGTTCGTTACATACATCATGAGTTAGACTAAAGTTGATCTTGGTGTATTCTTATTAACTTCCTCCATCATGACAAGTGGAAAATTACTAACAAACACATCAGGACCTTTTAGAAGAGTTGCTTTATGCTAATGACCTGGTCTAAGTACACAACTTGAAAATCTGACTGGAAAATTAGAACCTTAGGAGAAACTACTGTAATCACGAGGATCAAGTAATCACTGTAATCACATCAACCTTAAAAAGATAAAAGTAATAATTACCGAGGGACAATAGAAATGCAATTCTTATAGAGGAAAAATTACAGTGTCATTTGCAGAAGGCTGTTAGCTACAATTTTCTGTTACTCTTACAAGCAAATATTGCAAGTCCATAAACAATATAGTGATATCAAAAGCAAACTGAAGAGATACCAAGAGATTACATGCCCAACATGTACCTTGGAACAAACTAGGGGAATTTCAAATGCACGGCTTCAGTCATTATTCTCAAGTACTGCTGAAAAGTTGTGTTACCTTAGTGATACAATAAAAGTCAAAGGCAGTGGAAATAACATTGTTATACCAAGGATTAAAGCAAAAAAGGTAAGTTTTCTGAAACAAACATGTTGCAGTGACTATGAAATAGATTGATGGCTGCAGTTGAAAACAGTTGTAAAACAAAAATACTAGCCCAGACATAAATCAATCATGTCAAATTGCACTAACAATATCACAATCAAGTTAATCTCATATCTTGTTAGCTATTAGAAGTTACAAGGTTCGTAAATGTAATACTTTATAGGTTCGAGAATTGGCAGGTTAAAGAACATGTGATTGGAGACAAAAAACGTTAATGCAAAAATGTTTTGATAAATTCACTGGGCCAGCAAATGCAACAAAATTTGTGTTACAGTGTTGAGAAACACTACAGTTAAATAGTACAAGGAAGTGAGTACAGTATGGATGACTGCAATGGTTCAGGCATTTAAAAAACAAAGGGGAATGACTGGTCAAGAAAATGCAGGATCTTGAAGACAGAAATGTCAATAACGCTAAAGCTTAAGACAGGATTGCTTGACAAGCACACAAAATGGACCTTGGTCTGAATATGGTCTGTTGTAAATTACAAACAATTAAGAATTGACCAATGCAACAGGGAACAGCCCTCCACAACCTCTAGCTTATTAACAATTAGGAAGGAGGGCAAAGGACTCTGGTGTTCCTTTTGTAAAGGTAACCATACTTCTGTTTCTTGTACTGCAATCACAGATATTGTAGCTCGGAAAAGCACTCCTTAGAAATGAAGGAAAATGTTTCAACTGCCTACGAAGTGGACATGTAGTTCAAAACTGTAGGGCAAATTATAAGTAACCACAACTTAGCAATTTGTGATAAGCTACGAACAGGACCTTTTCCTTCATTGCCAGCGTTACCATCATCTGTTTCAATGCAGAACACTAGCACACAGCAGCAGCCTGCTAACACGTCTGTTATGGCAGTATCCAATGGAAAAGGCTCGGCAATTCTGCCAACAGTCCAAGTTGATGTGTCCAAACACGAATCCGGTTGCCCTTATAATGTGCATCTTATCCTTGATCCATGTAGACAGAAGTCATACATTTTGTCTTAAATTAGGGCTGGAACCTGTTGGAACCGAAAATCATTTGATCAAAGCCTTTGGCGAATCTTCAGCCAAAATTCAAGGTTGTGAAAGAGTGAAGGTGTTCTTACGTGCCCTAGGCAACTCATGGCTTGAAATTTCTGCTTACTTCGTTCCATTCATTTGTACACCTGTATTAGTTCCTTCTCAGTTCTCTGTTAGTAATTATTCGCATTTAAAGGGTATACAATTTAATGATTCTTATATTGTTGGTAGTAAATTAGATATTCAAATTTTGATAGGAGCTGATCATTATTGGGGCATTTTTGATGGGCATGTCATAAGAGGGGAGTCTTCAGCTCCTGTGGCCTTATCTACTAAATTCAGGTGGATTCTGTCAGGACCAGTACAGGGCCCTCAGTCTGAGTCAGTGAACCTTGTAGATACCCATGTGTTGCATGTAGAAACTATACCTTCTGATGCCAATCTCAGTGATTCAGTCAACAAATTTTGGGATTTAGAGACTCTTGGCATTAAGTCAAACAAGAAATCAGTTTATGGTGTATTTAAAGAATCTATCACTTTTGATGGTGAACGATATGATGTGCATCTATATTTAAGCCTGATCATCCTATGTTGCCTGATAACTATAGTTTGCATGAGAAGCGTCTTAAGTCACTATTAGCACATCTTAGTTCACAACCTGAGATTCTTAGGAAGTATGATGAGGTTATTAAGACCCAGCTTAAGGATGGTATTATTGAAACTGTCTCCAATGCAGGCATTTCTAGGGCCCCAGGCACAGTTATGTACCTTCCCCATAGAGAGGTAATTAGGTTAGACAAGGCTTCAACAAAGCTTAGGGTTGTGTTTGATGCCTCTGCCCACATCAAGGGACATGCGAGTTTAAATCAGTGCCTATTTGCTGGGCCAAGTTTGAATCCGTTATTATTTGATGTCCTCATGCAGATGACCGACCATACTTACGATTTTTGTGGATTGATAATGTCAATAGTGCATCCCCCACCATAATTAGATTGCAGTATAAAAGGGTCTTATTTGGCATGACGCCATCTCCCTTTGTTTTGAATGGAGCTATTCAACACCATTTAGACACTACTCTCTCCGATAATCCCCGGGTTAAAAATTCTATTCTGTGGATGATTTTGCAGGGGGAGCCTCAACTGTTGCAGAGGCCCTTGAGCTTTTCAAAAGTTGAAAGGTTGTCTTAAGCAAGGAGGGTTCAATATGAGAAGATTGGTTTCAAATTCACCAGAATTATTAACCTTGATAAATGAAGGAGCTGACAACACCCAAAATTTACCTTCTACCTTTGGCTTGAGTGTATTTGATGATGATGCAACATACTCTCAGATTTCAAGCCCCCCACTTGGATGTCTTTAAAGTGCTGGGTGTGTCATGGGATTACATGTCTGACAAGTTTTGCTTTGTATTTCCTTTTTTCTGCAATACTGTCGTCTGACTGTATGCTGACTAAAGAATGGTTTTAAGTTGTCTTGCAAAGTTCTTTGACCCAATGGGGTTTTTTTCACCAATTGTTGTCTTAATGGAAGTCCTTTTTCAAGACTTTTGCATCTCAGAAATTTTAAGGGAAGTACCAATTCCAAAAGAATCACATGAACATTGGAATTAAATAATTTCAGACCTGTCTCATGTCGGCTGCCTTTCAGTGGACAGGTTTTTATTTTCTTGATGTTGATCCATCAGGTGTTGTCACCATCACACTTCATGGGTTTGCTGATGCATCCTTTCGCACTTATGGGGCATGTGTGTACATTTCTGTTGCCACAACTAGATCAATTGCGAGATCCTTAGTAGCTTCAAAGTCTCGTATTTTACCTTTGTCCCATCCTACGGTATTATGCCTTGAATTGCTTGCCTGTTTGACACTCGTAAAGCTCATTAAGTCTGTCCACGAGGCATTGTCTCAAGTATTATCTATTTGTAATGTTTACACGTGGTCTGATTCTCAAGTGGCTTTGCATTGGATCAAAGGACTTGGTCACCAGTACAAGCCCTTTATTCAAAACAGAGTCCATGACATCCAAAAGATTACTTCTCTAGACAATTGGCTGTATGTTCCAACCATTACTTCTCTAGACAGTTGGCTGTATTTCCCGAGGTTCAACGGCCAGCAGGTTGCCGAATAACAACTTGTGGTAGCATGGCCCACCCTTCCTCCAGCAACCTGAGACATGTTGGCCTAATCAGTCTCTTGGTACACACCCTCCAGCAGCCACACAAGTCTGTACCCTGAAAAACCCTGTGTTACCTCTGTTTAAGACCCAACAATGTATAGTCATCTAGGTACTCTATACAACATAACTGCTTATATCCTACGTTTTGTTGCCAATTTAAAAGCTTCTGTACAGCAAGGTCAATTTCATTCTGGTAATCTACACCCAGAAGAGATAACTTCTGCTGAAACTTTATGGTTTACTGTACTCCAGGAGCAGCTTCAAGCTGATGTTAATTTCCCCAATCTTAAGAAGGCATTAAACCTGTTGAAAATAGTAATGATCTTCTGTGTCGTAAAGGGAAGCTAGAGAATTCACCAGTTCAAGCTGGCTGTTGATTTCCAATACTACTACCCGTGAACATCACATCACAAA
Source organism: Chironex yamaguchii (assembly GCA_024741275.1). NCBI lineage: Eukaryota > Metazoa > Cnidaria > Cubozoa > Chirodropida > Chirodropidae > Chironex > Chironex yamaguchii. The sequence continues at coordinate 12,436 of JANTCA010052039.1, forward strand.
GCTTATTATTCTTGCCTGTCACAGTCAAGTTCGTCACAATGGTGTCAGGGATACCCTAAATGAGTTTCGATCCCGATTTTGGGTAGTTAGAGGTAGACAATTAGTCAAAAAGGTGCTGTACACCTGTGTGCCTTGTGCCAAAATTTATGGAAAGAGTTACAGTAGTCCTCCAGCGCCCCCACTTCCACTTCGACTATCCAATGATCTTGCCTTTTCTTATATTGGAGTGGACTTTGCAGGTCCAGTTCATGTAAAGGACAACTTTCATAATGATAACAGTATGCACAAAGCATACATTGCAGTATTACCTTGCGCAAGTAGCCGTGCCGTCCATCTCGATCTTGTTACGGATCTCACTACAAACTTATTTATTCCATGTTTCCAACTATTCATTTCTCGCCGTGGAATTCCCCATCTAGTCATCTCTGACAATGGGAAAACCCTTAAAGGGTCTTCCTAGATGAAACTGGTTCACCGCTTGGGCATGCACCAGCAGTTTAACCTTCCAGCTGTTCCATGATGGGGAGGGTTCTTTGAAATTATGGTTAGAGCAGTAAAACGCTGTTTAAAGAAGTCTGTTGGAAATGCCCACTTAACATATGAGGAGTTAGCTGCTGTCCTGACAGACATTGAAGGTATACTCAATTCACGCCTCCTGACATACTTGTACAATGAGATAGGAGAAGCCTTGACACCCTCAGATCTAGTGATGGGAAAACGCATACTCATTATTTCGGCACATTAGTTACTAGTTTTTGGAAGCGTTGGAGTTATGAGTACCTATCTGAACTCCAACAGCAGCACAAGTCACAGCGTCACATGAATCAAATGCGTACTATTCATGTTAATGATGTTGTTTGCATATTTGACAAACGCATACCTCGGCAGTCTTGGCAGTTGGGATTAGGAAAGGAATTATTACATGGTAGAGATGGTTTAGTGCGTGCTGCAGTTGTTCAAGTTGGTAGTAAGACAGGCAAGCCATTTACCTTGACTAGAGCTGTTCAACTTTTGTATCCAGTTGAGATCAGTCAACACTGTAGTAACTCAGAAGATACAGAAACAGTACCCAGACCACGTAGAGAAGCCGCAGTAATAGGAGAAATATGCCGTCAGTTGAATAGTATGTAACTACTATATTCCAGTGGGGAGGATGTTGTAAATTACAAACAATTAAGAATTGACCAATGTAAAAGCCTCGTTTTCATTTCTGATATTGTAAAATATGTAATTACACAATATTCATGTAAATACAGTCCTCTGACCAAAAAGATAATTTAGAAACCAGAAATCTATCCTGAGACTGGTTATTCTGCTTGAATTCATCTATTTCAACATGGTCATGACAATGATCATGATGACTATCATGATCATGACATCCAAGGGAAATATATTTTAAAAGGACTGTATAGTTATTTTACCCTCAGTCCTTGATACAAAACAAAGATATCAAACATTTGATTCAATTCTTTGGGTGTATTATGATTGCTAAGAGTCAGAATATCCAATTTCTTGTGTATCACTTCTCATATAAATAGTTCATAATGTTCCTTTAGTGTGATATACAAGAAAAGTCAAGACATTCTATTTCTTACAATAAATAAGGAAATAAACCAATCCCTTCTTAGATATATATTGAATATATTAAAACTTAGTGTACTACAAGGGATCAGTCTCAGGATATCCAATTTCTCTCATGAAAAATAAAAACGCCACCTGCCATTTCTCAGCTAGAAAGTTTAAAAAGGTCTGCTTAGTCTATTGAGTGTCAAATTTTGGTAGTTTAAATTGTAAATCAAAGCATACACTCTCCTATAAACATCTGACAAGATTCTTTTAGCACTGGATTAGGGATGAGGGTTTTAGGCCAAAATATCAGGCTTTTTTGTACTGGATTAAAGAGACTTGACCAACTCATCAACTAGAAAAATCAAAGCACATATAAGTCAAAAGATGCTCATCATTCTATATTTTTCCTCTACTTAATACTTTGCTACACCTGGTCGTTTGTGAGCTGTTTGTTTCTTCAAATCATGATGATAATCATAATACCCCTTCTGTGCAAACCTATTATGTATATATACAAGCTATTTACACCTTGATAACCTGGTCACCACAGTCTTAGAAGTATCAATTTATAAAAAGGTGTAGTGTACATGTACTTTATTGTAGGAATATAACATCAAATTAAGACTTGGGCGAACATGCCAAATCAAATCCAATCAAATAGCAACAATGCTTTTGGTAATACGGCTGGCTACTCTGGGTCCAATCACAATACCAGCATACAAGAATTGCGCGAATAAGGAAAAGTGTATGCAAAAGAAGGTACACCTACCAGATTAAACAACTTTAAATTAACTGCCATGGTAAAAAAACTGAGATAAGGGTTGTCTATTAGCCTTAAAGCCATAGGCACTCTTTGAAACGTGACAAGCCTGAAAACTTGTCTGCAAAAGTAGAACTCCTATTATTCCAAATTTAGGAAACTTCATGATCAGACCTGCCTCACATCATCAGTTTCGGATCTAACTGTTGTCAGTTGCGATTGACTGAAACCGTCATCACCTCAAGTCACGCTTTATGATGTGCAGTGGAAATGACATTGTACAGCCGTAGCGTACATGACGAGGACCGAAACAAAAAAACAAACTCACACCCCCTTTCCGTAGAAATTCGTTCTAGAAAAAAAAATGTGTTTTATGAACAATACATCACATAAACAGCATAACTCATAACATGCTGAGAAAATAAAGCTTAAAATTTTAAACAGTATGTGTTTTAATTATAGCAACCCGTGACAAGCTCAAACAGACCGATTAAAACGATCCATCAGTTCAGGAGGAACTGGTGCAGCTTGGAATGGACACCAGATAGATAAAGATAACAGTTTCAATAGATATTCTCGCCTGATGAAAAACACCAGATTTATCTAGTAAGCCTTATCAATTCCAACTACGGTCTCCCGATTCCAGATGGACCTATTAAAATGAAACCTCAGGCTACTATTACACGTATAGTTTAAAACTTGCACAACACTGAATGCAGATATACGTACCTCCTGTCCCCAGCACCTTGAGCAGCTCAAAGCTCTCAATTCCAACTTTCTCAGGAAATCCAGAGAGATTTGCTGCAGGCGAAAGAATGTAAAGTCTGGAGTTAACAAATTAAAGTTGTGTCTAATATCAAGACAGGTACATTGCACATGGCGATGATCTGCAGTGTTGCAAGGTAATGTTGCGTTGCACGATTACATTCATATAAACTTGAAAATGGAGGAATACTTACCATCTCTGATTTCGTGCGTTGTCAAGAGAGCTTCGCAATCCATTACAACCTTCGTTTATTGCAACACACGAGATGCTAACGTGTATTTTCAGTCATTATACACAACTACCCTTCCACTCCGTCTTCAAGTTATCACCCGGTCTGCCATCTTTAAAATCCCGGTGTTTATTTCTGGGCAGACGAATGTACCCAGGAGAATTAACAGTGGCTTCTGATTGGTCAGATCAGTAGAGAGAATTTGAAAGCACAATCTAAATTATTGTTTACATTCAAGATGAGTGACATTTATCAACAGGACATACATAAATTTAGACCTCAAGCACTCTTGATTATCTGTTGCGCATTTATGAAAAGCACCAGCAATAGAACAAGAACTCTTCCAATAACCGACAATGTACAAAAGGAAAAACTTTTTAATGTAAAATTTCAGCTTAACTGTCAAATATACTATTTTGCTATTTTGACCATAACTTGCCTGATGATTGACACATGGGTAAGAGGTTTCACCATTGACGTAAATGCACACACGATTTGTAATTTGATTGGTCTATTTTAACATTTTGACGACTATGCAGGACTAGTTTAGTTACAAACCGTACTAACTTGGTTTTCGCCTTATGAGGGACATGGGGGTATTTGTATATTTTGCCGGGGGTGTGGTCAACAAACGGGTAAGCTTCTATTATTAATAACAATAAACAGCATGCAACTTCATTCAAGATCAGGCCAGAGGTAAGCAGCTAACTAAGAGAATGATGTAAACATGGTGTTTGTGCCTTGCAAGACCATCCGCTCCATTTCTGGATGAAACTACGAGATGCATTTTCAACACGTCAGAACATCATCAGGAGGAACCACGTCAGGTTTCGGCCTCTCTTCCTCTACCGTTTAAATGACGTGGCGCCCCCCCTTTTCGAAGGTGTTCTGAGATATGCAGTTCTTACTCTTTCCTCTCAAATAAGTGCACCGACTCCCAAAATGTTTTTCCGGAAAACGACACCTCAGAATTCTAAAAGCACTCTTCGTTTATTAACAACATTCCTCAAGATCCTCTAGGCGCATCATGCTGTTGATATCACAAGTCCGTCATATTGCAAGACACAGATTCTTTTGACCTTCTTGATCTGCCAAAACTAGGATGCAATAATGGAATTGACGAAGAAATTTTGCACTTATCTTTTGAAAAGAACATTACGTTACATGCAGTACATATAACCATAAGGTAAAAGGTTTACTGAGACGCATCTCAGATTTACACCCATTTTTAAACAAGCACACATCGTGAGTAAACGCATCCCTAATAAAGCGCATGCCAAGGAGTTTGCAAATTTTTAAGGTCCACTGCACAGGAAACAGACATTTGATGAATATTAATGTTGTGATGATAGTTGATGTGAGCTCCAATGGCAAGGTCAGTGTTCTTCTATCAACGACAAATGTATAGATTACAGAGTACAAATTTATTGCGACAGAAATAGGATTTAAGAGTCTGAGATAAATGACGAAACTTATGTGAAATTGAAGTTAATACTCACTCGCAACAGAATAGAAATAATCTAAATAAACAAACGTCCATTTTTATCTTCAGCATTGTAAACAGGATTGTATAAAAGTAGGACAGCTCTAGATTTTAAACAAGATCAAATTTTGCTGCTTGACATTTTAAGAAGCTTTTGTTTAATGTTCTTTAAATTCAACAAAAACGATATCGTGCAACAGGCTGTTACTCACAGTGCCCACTGAATGATAATTAAGCTTAATTACCATTGCAATTAGATTCATCCCCATACAGAAGATATTTCTCCTTTTGCTAGATTACATGAACGTGAAACTAAAACGAATTTAAAAAACAACTTTGTACAAAATACAGGAGACGGATAAATCTATCCACTGTTTTTCTTGGACTTAAATTGATAGCAATTAGCAGATCGGAAATAGTGGAAATTTCAAGAAAACTATCCACAGGCTCTTTGCAAATGGAAATTTTTGAATCCTAAATTCAAAATAACAGACTTGTAACAGAAAAACTATTATATGTAAGCCCTACGTTATATTATATTTCTTGAAAATCGCCTTGAAAATTTGCGACATTGCGCTAAAATCATACTTAAAAGCTTTTTTCGTCTGACACTCCT
>JANTCA010052050.1:0-17856 GCA_024741275.1 Chironex yamaguchii
TGTAATTGAGGTCATTGCCAGGCTGTACCTCTACTGAAAGGAAATTCTAATCATACATGTCTTCTACAATTAAGTCATTTTTTAAAAATACTTTTGAATTCTTCTGTCCACAGATATTGTATTATTTGTTTTGCGGATTGTAAATTACGTATCAATGTAGTGTACGATTGTGGTCTGTATGGAGGAAAAGAGTGTTTCCTGTAAGCTGTGTCTTTATTTTATCTCCTCGAATACTGGTCCACGAGGAACAAAGGAAGTGAATGTGATTGGATCAATATGATAATTGAAAAGAAATAGCAACTTGTGATTGGTTAAGGGGTCGTAGGATGGGGGGTACTGACGGATCGGAAACAATGGTCAAGTTAAAACCCATTGTTGTTGATTTGATTGGACAATGGTATTATTCTCCGTGACATATCGTTTTGGAGAGACAACATCAATACCTCTTTGATTTGTCAGCATGACTCAGTGCCTGCCACAATTCATGTGGGTGTGGTTGGGGGTCGGTGCGCTTTTTTTTGTAGGTCGATAATTTATTCTCAAAAATATGCTTGATGTGGAACGATTGTTGGTTTTTCTCATCACATGACGTGAAAAATTTTATTTCTTGTAGACCCGACTCTCAACGTTGAATCTGTCAGATGACACTCACCTTGTTTTACAAAGTAACCGCATCAGTGTGACACCCTTATATGAACGACCTTGTAACATCTCAACTGAAGGGGCATCAGCAAGCACACCGAGGTATGTGGCATCGCCACCTTTATAGATTAATTAATGCTTACAGGTTGCTATGTTCGTGACATACAAACTTGTAGATGGACGCTCCTGTTCCACGAAATAGGTCATAGCCAGTCCAAGCGTAGCAGCATCTTGTGATATTTAATGCTTAAAAATACTAACTTATCAGTTTGTTTGCATACTCATCTTGTGTTACGTGACGAAATTTGAGCCCCTGTCCGTGAATTGAACATCTGTGAACGTAAGAACACCTGTGCTCGAGATTTTGAGATAAACACAGCTATTAAGTATTGGTATGACTATTCCTTTTTCCTGGGAGACCATAACAGCAAGGAGACCACCCGAGATATCAACCACAGCGTATCACTGGTATAGGTTCTGTACTTATTTTGAGCGTATGTGTGTAACAATAAAGGGTAACACAAAAAACAAAGTTTTGTTTATAGATCTCATTTTGAAAACGAAACTCATATGTCGCCCATTAGTCATAGTACCATATGCTTGAAACTTACAAATCTGTTTGTGTGCGGTCTTGAACTCTTTAAGAAGTGAAAGTCACTACTAAGTGTATTATTCATACCTGTAGATTACACTAGACTGAAAAATTATTTACGCGCCGGCCACTGTAAAGACCACTCTTATCTCATTAGTATTTCACGTGTGCACCTCTTTCTGAACTTGAGGCTTTGGATTGTGAGCTGAGTAAGATGAATGCTGCTGCCCCCATTTCAGTGGAAGTCTTCATTAGAGATGCCGTACCTGTGAATGCAGGGGTACATCCTTGAAAATAGGCAGTGTTCCTTTCCTGTATGATCAGCTCTGAGATTTGAACACATAATTGATCGCAGATTTCAGGGACTCAGCACGTGCCAGCGATTGTGACCAAATTATAAATGTTCGCACTAAAGTTTTTGAATTACGTTGTTCAGTAGACAAGATGATATGAGATGTTTTAGGTGTCCATGTTCATTCCTCCTCAGTGTGGTAGAAACTGTTTACATCGTTTTGATCTGTCTGCGGCCACTGATTTGTGCGTCAAAGTGAGGGGGTCGTCAACACGTAGTATTGAAGTTAGGGGTGTACTCATGCGGAGTTTGTCTCTTATTTTCATGTTTCAGGTCCCTGCCCGAGAGTTCACAGGTCGTGGAAAGCAATGGAGATTCAGGTGAACGCTTAGTTACTCTTTCCGTTAGATATGGAGGAAAAGATTTTACACTACCTTATCCACCGTCCCAAACAATACGACAGGTAATGTATACCTTGTAAAGTTGCTAGTTCTTGACAACTAAGTTCAACGCGTGACGTTTACAATGTCGTCAATTATGAGCGTATGATTCAGGTCAAGGTAAACTCTTTCATCGAATGTAATTTGTGTATAGTTTGCCGTTTACCGTGAAATATCATTTAACTTCTCATCCAAGTCAAGTAACACCTGACAGTATAGTACCAGCTTATAGATTAGTGTGTAGTGACGCATTCAGCAAATCATGAAATCCATAAATCGCCTTTGAGAGACAATGTCTCGGTTTCCCATTGTTCAGAACATTCTGCCTGGAAAACACAGTGTTGTGGCTTCGATCCCCACACTGGAAGTACTGTTTGTTTCCGACAGTTTCAGATATCCCTCGTGTTATTGCATAAACCAAAAGCATTCATTCCACAAGGCCCAAAAGCTATAGCGGAGGTGTCGATCGACTAAGGCGTTGTAGGTCGAAAATTTTGCGGATGCATCCTTGTCTTCTTCAAAAGGGCGGTAAAGCTACAATTTCTGATAGCTTCAGACTTCCCTCGTGTTATTGCACAAACCAGAAGAATTCAATTCACCAGGCCCGAAAGATAGAGCAGAGGTGTCACACGACTAAGGCGTTGTAGGTCGAAAATTTGCAGATGGATCCTTGTCTTCTTCAATAGGGCGGTAGAGATACAATTTTTTTTCCACTTACAGATGTTCGAAGTCAAGATGATTCCTTTTTAGATCCTTTTAGTCATATGTAGTTAGTCTAACCCAACTGTTACTTTTGGAGTTACAAGGGGTAGGACCCAACCCACGTCCTTTCCTTGCTTTCCTCAAAGTCCACGAACGTCATGTAAATGTAGTAAGAATTGTATCTGAAGAGACGTAAGGTTGTTCCGTAGTGGTCTGGTATTCTGGTAGTCCGTTGTAACTGTAGCCCGTTCTATGTTGCTAGCATTACTTGTACTTTCCGCCGTGTTCGGAAACTGTCCATCATATATCGACGATGCCAAGATTTCTCCTTTAATGGCTTGATTTCTAGGCAACTAAATTTGTCTCAAATTTAGATAATTGGTGTGGTCTGCAACGTTTATCGCTCAGTTATGTAGGTATCTATGTTGTTGTTGTTGTTACTGCCGCATGAGACCAAGGAATGTAGCGATCTCCAGCGGTTTGTCCCATAAGTCTTCTACTTTGAGGTGGGTGGGACCTTGAGGGTAGTTGACGAGATTTGGGACGTTATGGGACATCTTATTACACTTTGGGCAGTAGTTATCCACTGTTGGGTCCAGGCGGGAGAAGAAGCAGTTGGTGAAGCTGCTGTAGACAGGGCGGAGTTGGGCCAAGTTTCTCCTGGCATTCCTGTGAAGTTGTTTTGTTGATGGGTGAATGTCGGGTGGAATGTTGTCGAGGGTTATCAATGTTGAGCACCGCAGCAGTCAACAGCGGTTCTCTTTATTGCTGCCAATTTCAATTAGGCCAAGTTTAGACGTCGCTCTTGTGTTGTATTTCTATCGCGTTAAATTCAATGTTATAATGAAATCCATAACAACCCCATCGTCAAAGTCGTGTTTGTGCTTGACTCAAGTGAATGATGTGCTGTTAACTTACCTAACACAAGAGTGACTTGACTTTAGACGATGGGTTTATGTCGAGACAAATTCAACTGATTTAAGTCCTGCTCTCTAGTTTGCTAATATTGAACTAAGAAGCGTACGTGCAATTTGTTTGCGCTTCAGAATTAAAAGCATCGCCTGAATGAATTTAAAATGCGACGCAAATCAGGACGCATAAATCAGATACGCTGTTTTGTCGAGTTTGTGTTAGATTTTGGCTAATTTAATGCGCTTGGCCGGAATGCGACGTCTCAACTGCACCTTAGATGCAGCAAATGACGCATGCGACACCCTGTTATTTGAGTTCAGTTACTCACTGGATCCTCAACAGCTCTCGGATTTAGTTTTGACGCGTTTTCACCTTGTGAGTAATTTGTTGTTTTCTGTGTTGAAGGTCAAAGCAGACATGTTTTCACTCACTGGAATTGCCGTTCGAAATCAAATGTGGACAGGCTGGCCGCGCAGTGCCTCCGACTCGGTTAGCTTTTATCTCTCTTTTTTTCGGTTTTTGACTCGCATACGTCTAATATGGCGGAGTGAAGCTTACTTTGCGCGTTGATGTTTTAACTCCTTTTCCCCCTGTTTTACTTTCAAACAAAACCAATGTCACTGCAGACGGCTGTCCTTCCAGGAACGAGGCGAGAAATTTCACATAAGGGTGGATTCGAAACAGGTTCCTATTGGTTTATGGGCGTCCGCATGGGGGGAAAGGAAGGCAGTGGCCATCCCCCGGAAGATAAAAAAAATAAATAATTGATGAAAATATGCATGAAAAATACTAATAAATAAAATGACAAACATTTCTTAACAGTTCATTCAGTTCGAATTACTGCTCTCAGAACAGGAATTGAAGCCGAAGTTCTGCGGGAATTTGTACTTGATCCCATTCAGTACGATCTTGCGCTCGGAATGTATTGGCTGTAGTGCTGTTGTATTTGTAAAATGAGTTTGTGAATTTTCCCTCAATATTCTCTACCGGAGCTAATTGAATTACACAGTTACATTACACCAAAATTCTACTTCAAGTTTAGCCGTACTAAATATAGTTATAAATGTCTTGAGTAGTACATGTACACTGGTTTGGTAGAAGAGCATATTTACGTAGATGAGACAGCTGTTCACCACAGTCACAGGTACCCCCAAGAGTGCACGAGTGCACGAGCACGTCCAAATCTTGAGCGCAGTCTGTTATAACTTCTCCGGTGTAGCCACCTACGTTCAGCTCCAGGTGGCGAGGTCTCAGCAAGATGCATGCTGATTGTGATTTCCTGTGGCATATCAGCAGTTTCCAAATGCCACAGATGTACCCGCTGCTACCAGTCTTCTAATGTTCGGTGGGTGACTGGGATTTAGTGAGAAATGTTACTGAGACCTGACCAAAAAACGATTTTCTGTCATTCTCCTCTACCCCACCCCCTGCCGGCCTTGAGCTCTGAAATTGCAAGATTATTGACATGTCTTGAATATGAAAGATAAAGTGTTTTCTAATCATGTTTATCAGTGATATTCAATTTTTTTTATTATTTGGTGATTCACTCATTTTATTGAATTATATTGTCGATGTCATTCAATTATCAGAGAGTTTAAGTGACTGGACTATTTTCCGAACGTCAAACAAGAAGGCAGCTCGGTAGCATATTCTTTATTGCAGTAAGCCATATATGCAACGTAAGTCATTTCATGAAGATGCATGGATTTCTCGATGAATATACAGGCGCGTAGAGTACATGGTTCGAGAGGGGGGTCGATAATAACGTAAAAAGGTTAATTTTGATTTTATTAAAACAAAACATATAACTTTTGCACTCAACATACTATTTCGTATTGGTATCCTAAGTTGTGGAGAAAGCAGGAGATAATTATGAGATTGAAGTTTTAGTGTAATTTTATGTCTTGTGTACTAGCTTTGAATGTAACGATTTGCTTCGAGTGTATTTTACAAAATTATAATCATCTACAAGTCAAAATTTGCTGCTATCACTAAATTACCAAGTTGTTCTTTTGTATCGGGGATGTAAGCTTAGAAATGTCCGAGGAAGGGAAAAGGGCACCAATGTTCAAAGGGGGACGGTCGCAGTTAACTACCCCTACCTCACCTTACGCGCCTGATATTTGAGCTGGAGGCTCATGAAGCAAAGGCTTTGAACTTACTCTTAAATCGATATTTTTAATATATTGCAGCTAATAATCCCCTGCTGAAGCCTCTTCGATCATTTTTTGCTACTTGTTTTAATTTTTTATCTTCGTTAACTTAGCTGCCTTTATATATTTATTTTACTTGACAGACATTACTAGGTGATGCTCATCTCTCCTTCCCCATGCATAAACTGTTTTTGGAAACAAAACCATCCAAAGAAGCAAGAAGTGTGCCGTCCAGCACCGCATCAGAGAGACAGGTAGATATCGTCCCTTTTTAAAGCAGTCATTATTGAATTGACCTTAATTAGCCTTGAGACGAAACCCCATCGGTGGGTAAGGGGAAATTCAGCAATTTTTGGTGTATTCCTTCTTAAGTATTCAAATATGAGGAAAAAGCTTTTCAAAACACTGGAACAAACTCCGACACGTGTCCCCTTGCAGAGGTGGAAGAGGCCACCTTTGCCTGAAGAGAACGTAGCTATTGCAAAAGCAAGCAAGGAGACTTTACTGAATATACGTACCAAACTTGTGTCTAAGTGTCATCACGGGAATACGTTTTTTGTAAGTCAAGTCGCAAGGATAAAAAAAATGTACAGATACCTGGCGAAGGCGAAAGCCAGAACATAAATAACTGCCCCTTTGCCAGCGTAAGAGTTCGATTCATGAAAGACTTGAATTGACCTTCAGCAAACCTTGGTGTTGGGATGGCACATCCTAAGTGTATTTAGCAAAGAAATATTTAAGTTGCTATGAACAGTGTTGATTGAGTTTGCGAATGTTACACGTCAGAATAATATGCGGAAATAACTTTCCAAAATCCAAAGTAGAGAATTTTGATGGACAAAATGCGACATAATTGTTTTAAAAGAAAAATGCCTCCACACACACTGACGAAGGTTGTTTGTGCATACCATTCTACAGACTTTTGCTGTTCCAAAGTAGCAAAGGACGCATACTACGCACGTTGAAAGGTAAAGAAGGAAGTTATAATACCTCTGATCTATCACCTACCAGATCTGTCATGATGTTGTTTCATTTCTGTTCTACATCGAACTTTCGATTGAATTGACTTGTCATGACATTTGACTTCAAATGCCATTTTGTCATGCTCCAAAGCTTTGCTGAAATGGTCAGATTCCTCAACTACTGAAAAGTTGACTTTGAGCAACTAAGTGGGTTTCCATTTATGATGATAGCAACCCGGTCTATCACTTGAACATAGGCGCACGAATGGTGTGGTCTTGATCGTCCAAACTTGAATTTGATAAACTACCAGATTACCTCGCGTAATTAACGCTGAGGAGGGAATGGTTCCCGCGAAAATTGAAATAAGCTGCGCATGCCCAAATGTATTTAGGTGAGAGTACGACCAAAAAGTAACAAAGTAGCAGAACAGATGATATCTGGCATTTTAAATAGATGAGACCCTAATTGGGCTGAATGATCTTGCAACAAAACTAAAAACTACACGTCAGGGTTTCCATTGTGTCATGATGCCTGTGTTGATGCCTTATTTGTTTTTATACCCGTTTTTGCAAGGTTATCAATGTTGATGCTGGCATGGATGGCAGCTTTGATGATTCTGAACCAGAAGAACACATTATCAGTGATGATGACGATGACTGTATGTTCACTTCACCGTCACGAGATCGTCAAAAAAGTCTGAGTGAGTAACAATTGAAGCTGTCCATAATTTACCAGTGAACTAGTTTCCTTGCTAATTGCATGTTTACCTTTTTTGATTTGTATCACGTGAATCGGCGTTTTTTAATCAAATTTTTCTTTGACCTAAGAAAGCCAATAATTTCATCTACATCCCTCTTTCCTTTGCCCTACCTGCCTCGCTAATGTTGCCCTCGTCAATGTCTACTCCGATCAGGAGACTACGCTTAAGAAGACTTTTAGACGTAAGTACAAACATTTAAGGGAAGGCTTTTCTTCCTTATTGTTCAAGTCTCTATTTGTTTAGAAAAAAGGGGCAGTACAGAATACTTCTTCTCCCTGGCCGTGTTGTCTTCAGTCCCATGTAGTTGGCTGTTGTATTTTTAGTGCACCCTGAGTTTATATCCTTCTTCCCCCTGTTTTGTTTTTTTAGTTCCACCAGACAGTGCGGACACTTCTGATGTTATGGTTGGTTTTGTTCAACTCTTTGAGGAAAGGTAAGGCTCAATAAAGTCATTTAGGAAAAGAATCAGCTAATATTGTTTCTCGTTTTAGGTGACTTTGGGAATATTTTTTTGTATGGTAAACCCTTTTTAATTTAACGAACAGTTGTTGCCATTGCATAAAACTTTGCTAACATATGTGGGTGACCCCTTTTGTTGTACTAGTGCTGAAAAAATGCTTGCTTTTACATATCTCGTCATGGGAGTTTGGAAACAAAAACAATAAAAGACACCCGGTTATATTATGTAATCTGCTCTGATCTTGGTGCAAAGAATAACTGTAACTCAATGTGAAATTAAAAGTATCAGGTACCTCGATCTCAGTGGTTTTGTTGATAGTGATTTTCTACTTGGCGCAGAAGGAAAGATGAGCACAAGAGCGCAATGCTTCAATTGGACAACGGACGGCGTTATATTGTTACTAAGTTTGAATCATGTTTGTTTTAGAAATTTTGTACTATCCAAGGTCTGTTTCAAATAGGCGCAAATTGGAGACCAGCCAAGTGACATGTTCTGTGGTATTTTTTTTTGAAACGTCCGGTCTAGGGAAACGTATTTTTGCTTTTGTAAACAATTTGCCATCGATGGGACGTTGCTGGAACCCACTCATATGAAGATGTCACTTCCTGCTAAAAATATTTTATATGCTGGATGACTTATTGAACAGATTAAATCTTTGGTCAAAGGGCAAAGAGACATTGCGTGAGATAGTCTGATCTTCTTTGCTGACCAAGTGGCGTGTTTTTGTAATTAAGATCTACTGGAGATTTGCCATTTAGGTTATCGTTCAATCTTCTTCACCGTATTGTTTCTGTTACTTATTTTCTTACTTGAAGTGGCCCCCAGGTGTGGTTGAGGTCCCTTATGTCACTCTCCACTGATCATCTCTAAGTATGCTTGGCTCTCTTCCTCTTGCTTCTCCCTTGTGGAGTGCAGTGTAATGCAGTTCTAGTGATGCCGCCTTGTTCTTTGAGCTTCTTTCCTCGTCACATACCCAATCCATCTCCACCCTTTCTTCTTGATCATTGTTTCCATGCTTTCCAAATGGTAATTTGTGTCTGTTATGTTCCTATTATTGGAGTAAGACTTGTTAAATTCGCATCGTGAGATGGTGGTGTATAATTATCCGTTTGACACATGCACACCCAACTGTATTTTAGATACGGAGACGTACATCCTACGTTTTATATGGGGCCCTTTGCTGATGCCATTAATGAAGCTGGAGGAGCAACTGCCAGAGAGGTATTGATTGTAACGTTTGACTTGTGTCATTGCCTCATTGAAGCATAATTACTAGATGATGCCGCTTTAAGCTAGTCTTATGTTTCTGAAAGCGTTCGGAAAACCAGTGTGTTAAAAGGAAGATTGTTTTGAGAAATGAAAAAATATCCATCGAAAGAGATTGAGTAATTTGTTTCAAGAACTGAGATGGTACGCAAATAAAGTCAGGTTGTTCATTTCTTTTAATGTCGAGTCATAAGTGTAAGTGCATATTTTATTTTATTTCTAGAGGAAACCTTTGTTGATCTACTTGCATCATGATGGTAGTGTCCTAACAAATATATTTTGTAGGTGAGTAAAAGTGACGTTATTATTTGATCGTAGGAAAATTTTTGCATTTTATTTTGACGTCTTGTTGTTACCTTGTATGCTAGTTATGTTCAGCTGATGGTGGGGTGGATGCCATAGCTCTAGAGGAGATTTTTTGTGAGCAAACTTTTTAACTATGCTTACTGAGACTATCTTTCTGATGCAAATCTCGTAGAACATTTCCACAAATGTGCTGGTGGGTGGGTGGGGGAAGCTGCTTGATCCGGACGCCCATTCCCCAACACAGCCATTCCCATGGACATATACACCAGCTGACATAAGGAAATTTGAACATTTCTGTTGAGCTCAGCATGAAGGGCGGTAAGACACAGTAATGAGATGCTGGTTCTAAGCCCAGGGAGTTGGTCACTTCGACATTACTGTTCTTTGCAGCCCTCCCTGTTTACGTCGTGGATGGTTTGCTTTTCCGTGCAACCCCCTCAGAGAGTGCAAACCTTCGTCGTGCCAATGCGGTCATGTTTAATTTTCACATGTACTAATGGGTGTCATGGTAACTGGGTTTTCCCCATGAGGATTTCTCCACCAGTTGTGGTTTTATAGAGGTATCGCCACCAAAAGTCGTCTGTACTAATGGGTGTCATGGTAACTGGGTTTTACGTATGGAGATTCCTTCATTAGTTATGGTTTTATGAAGATATTCCAAAAATATTTAAATGATTCAGAATCTAAGATTTGATCCGGATCACCACCAAATAAGAATCAGCTGAGCCATTTAGAATACAAACATCCTGGTAAAATTTCAGCACGAAAACTTTAAAAACTTTTTAATCTGTTTGCAGACCAAAAAACAAATTGTAACCAAAAAACGTAACGTCCTTGACGTATGCAATAAACATTAAAAATTAACGACATTTAAGTCTGATATTTGACCACTACGAGTCGAGACCTTGTAGTCCCGGAGTCTGTCGGCCTGTTGAGTCGCCGCAATCTCTGTGAAAACCTTACGATGTAATCTAAATGGAAAAACAAGATCTTATGTCCTCAGTTGTAGTTCTGAGTTATTGTGAAACTCTTTTTTTTTATTTTGAAGATTCTCAGGTTCTCAGTTACATTGTTTCTTAAAACAGCGATGTTGGGATTAAATGCACTTCTTCTGATATATTACATAAGGTCTTCATGTTGTTCACTGGCGATATATTTATTTCAATATTATACCAGCAATGAAGGTTAGATTAGAAATCTGTTTATTATAATTGTCACCGCGGCTTTGGAGTCGGGTCAATGAGACTCTGACTTCCGACTTCGCTGTTTGGCCAAAATCCAACGCCGTCTCTCGACTCCGCTAACTGGTCAAGTTTGAACTCCTACTCCCGACTCTATTGACTGGTCAAAATCCAACGCCGAATCCCCAAAGTACCTCATCTCCACGACTCTACTCCGATTTCAAATCCCTGCTTTTCACAACTTCCTGACATGATAACCATTGTATCTTGCTTTTTGTTGTTTGTTCTTAAAATCGTTGTTTTTCTCTTCTAAATTTGCAGTCAAGTTCTTTGTTCGGAGACAGTTGTTCCCTATATCAACCAGAATTTTGTTATATGGGGATGGGACATGACGCATAGCTCAAATAAAACAAGGTACGTCGTTGATTTTAACTAGAAACAGTCTATACTAAAGTGCCCCACACTACTTTACTAACACTGTGGAGATCGTTCTCATCAGAATTCATCCATACGAGCTGTAAAGGTAACTTTGAAAGATACATGATCATAATTACATCTTGTGATGGTGTTCTCTTGTGCGCGACACCATTTCTAATAGTTCACAAAGACCTAGAGCAGAAGTGATGTCAACTGTGATGCTATTTACTTGCACAAGTATATTTTATAACGTAATAAATTGCATTGTTATTTAATTGCTCAATGCGGAATA
The DNA here is from genome assembly GCA_024741275.1 of Chironex yamaguchii. Classification (NCBI taxonomy): domain Eukaryota; kingdom Metazoa; phylum Cnidaria; class Cubozoa; order Chirodropida; family Chirodropidae; genus Chironex; species Chironex yamaguchii. The sequence continues at coordinate 11,379 of JANTCA010052050.1, forward strand.
TGGACGAGGAATATTTTTGCCGTGTACTTTTGCTCCCTATACTACACGGGGGCTACTGTAATGCGCCACGAGGCGTGGGGCAATTAAATCGTTTTTGGAATGATATGGTATAGTTGTCTGCTATGCTCACAGGCCGTGTTGCTAGTACTTTCTCAGGCGTGTTAACCGAAATTTAGGAGATAGACTATTATCCGCCGCATTTTACACACAGAAAAATTTTAATGTTGCTTTGACTGAGTTCTTCCGGCTTTGCCTTGGGGGTTGAAAGTTTGACCTGAATTATTGTTTTCTCCAGAAGAATGGTACTTAACAATTGGAGGCTTTTAAACCATGTGTTTTATTTCATTTGGACTTTATCTGATGACTGTGAACGCCTTATTCCGATTACTAGTTTGGGTTATAATGGAAATAATTTTCGACAAGTTATATAGTTTACCAAAACAACACCGAAATTTGATTCGTGTATCCTTTAGTAACAACGTAAATATGTTAAACAAAATGAATATTAATCGAACCGAATTATTTAAGGGAGTTCAGATTAACAAGTTCATATTTCAGGGGTACCTTGTAATTGCGTAAAATATGGACTCCTGTGTGAAGTGAGTACTCCTACTATGTTTTGGTCTGGGAGTGCTAACCAGATGGCTAATTGTGTTAATTGACTTCTTCGTTCATGTGATTTGCATAGGTTTCTTCTTCCATTTTTGTATTAGGTTAGTCACTGCTGTTCTAGAACAGTTTGGAGGTATAGCAGCGTCGACAATTTCCGGATACCGTGACGATCAATATCCGTTGTTACTTCTCGTTATGAAAACAAGATCTGCTCACGAAGTGTGTTCGGTTATCCAAGGTAAACAAATTCCCTATAAAGAACAACACAGTTATTTCTTTATATTACGAACTCCTGACATTACGAACTCTCTCTTTGGCGAACTACAATTTTAGTCCCGCGACTATTAAATTAATGCAAAAGTAGTCTCGATATTATAAATCGGATGTGTTACCCCCTCATTGTTCGTTATATCGAGAGTCAACTGTACATTGGCAATAACTTAAAGTACGGGCCATGTCTAACTACACCTTTTTACAGAGCTTTTGTGGTAACTCACATCAACTTAATGAGTGTATTAATGACGACAACAACTGTTACATATTTGTAAATACACTAGCTATCTATGCTTACAAAACCAGAAATACGACCGATAAGCATGTCAAAGTTGCATACAGATCTTGACAGTTGTTGCCAGCGTATTCGTCTTCATAACAACAAATCGCCCGCCGTAAATATTGTTGAGTTCTGATCGCCATGACGTCTAGTGTATCAGTCATGACTGTTCGTTGTGATTTACATTCTCTGTTTTACAAGAACAATAAGCTCAAATATGCGTAGGAGATCGAAGAGCAAAATGGAGAACTGGGCACTAAAATGTTTATCGAACAGTGATTATTTGTTGTTTGCCCTGGTGTCTAGCTAGTGTGTTTGACTGTCTTTTGTTTTGAAACTAGCCGATCGTGGACTTGATGAAATTATGACTACGTTAATGCAAGGTTATGAGGTTTTCAGTCAAGCAAAGAAAGTAGAGGTTAAGGAAGAGGTGAGCTACAATCCATAATCATTGTAAATGTGCTAGAGCATTGACTAATGTGGTTGCGTATGTATGTTTGTGTGGGGGTGGGTCAAGATATTTAAGTTTGTTGTAGTCCTGTTACGTTGTGAGTTGCAGTGTAGTATAGTATAGCATAGCATTCCATAGCATGGCGTAGTGTAGCATGGTATACCATATCATTGCATCATAGTGTTATTGTATAGTATTGTATAGTATAGCATATTATACCATAGCATTGCATCATAGTGCTATTGTATAGTATAGTATAGTATAGTATAGTATAGTATAGTATAGTATAGTATAGTATAGTATAGTATAGTATAGTATAGTATAGAGTAGTGTAGAGTAGTGTAGAGTAGTGTAGTGTAGAGTAGTATAGTATAGTATAGTATAGTATAGTATAGCATAATATATTATGCTTTGGTATTGTATTGTATTACATTGTATATTGTTATGTAACAATATATCTTATTAATATGATATCATATTATGTTATGTTGCAATACATATTTTACTTTTATGTATTGCAAACGATGGAACTTAAAATTATGTTGCCTAATAGTTATTTTTAAGGTGGATGCCTTGCTCTTTTTAATTGCATGTTTGTTGAGTGACCGTTGATAATGGAATGTTTGCTCATGCAGAATGATAATTTTTATCATCCTGTGTTGATACAAGTCTGTTCAAGTTGCTCTGTGACGTATATTCAAAATCTATGCATCAAATTCTGCAGAAGTGTCAAGTTTTAAAGAAATGTGATGTTTTCGCAACCTCATGTTATTTTGGTAGAGAAGTTTAGTGAGAGAGACAGATGGTCGCTTGAGTCGACGGTTGAGTGAGCACCCAGTCACCAGCTTTACTGTTTGATATTTTACTTTGGAATAACTAGGAAGAACGTGACGCTCGTGAAAGAATGAAGAGAGAGCAGGATCAAGCTTATTTTGAATCTTTAGCAGCAGATAGAGCCAAGGTATGATAATCATTGTCATTAATTGTATCTTAGTACTTTATTGTTGGTATGGCTAATTTTATTCAATCATTGTCATCTAAGATCCAACTATGAATTTTTTTATCTTAATCTGATAACATGAATTCGTAATTATAACGTGACACTTAACTATGATGACTTTGCGGTGTAAGCATAGAACATTTACTAGTAAGAAAAATACAAACCAACGATTGCTTAGACAAAAGGATTGCTTGATCGTGTCCATGGAATGGATTAACATTAATTTTGCTTGTTTCTTTTCATGGGACATGTGGAACATCCTATACATTCTGACGTATCTATGTGATCATTATTTGACCAAAAGCATTATACATGACTTTTAAGAGTTGAAACAATGTTTGTTTTAGAAGAAAACTTAATTTAGATGTTCACACTGATGGTTGTATTTAGTTAAGTCCTCATTTCCAGCCTTTCTTTCATCATGTTCCGAATATTATTTTACAAAAGCCCACTTTGGTTTTTAGGCCGAAGCGGAGAAGCAGCGGCAACAGGCAGAAGAAGATGCGCGTCTTAGTGCTGAGATAGAAGCTCAAGAGAAAGAAGTAAGCACAATTATAGTATTCGTGATGCTTTGACCGGTAATCATTAACGATTATGATGACCAGCAAAATTGCTTGCTCTCCCTATTTGTTTTTTAACCACTTCTGCGATTCCCTTGGTAAGGTAATTCCCGGGGTAATCAGGTACACCTATTATTTATAAGAGCTTTCCACAACCGTTCCAACAATCTGCCCGATCGTGTCTGTAGTTAACAAATCACTTAATACTGCATCCCATTCCGCAGAAAGCACCTTTCCTCCGCGAATCACTCATACTGCCCGAGAAAATGTGCCCTAAAATGCCTGCTCTACATTACCCGACCAGTTAACCGCACTTGGCGGGTATCCTGTCATGCAGTGGACCAAAAAGGAAACAAAAACCATCCCAAAATCTAATCTTAGCTACCTGAAACACTTGTACTGTGCTAGACCTTGAATGTAGCTTGCGTTTTAAAAGAAGAACTACCCTTTTGGCATCAAAGTTAAATCGATACAACATTGACATTGTGGCTATCAGTGAACCACGTTTCCTAGAATACAGCAGTCTCACGGAAGAGGGAGAAGGCTGCCCCTTCATCTGGAATGGCCTTCCCAAAGGATCTGATAGACAGCATAGTGTAGCATTCGCAATTCGAACTTGACTAGCAAACAAGCTATCAGAGCTCCTGATTGGAATCAATGAAAGACTTAAGACTCTTAGAATTGCCCTGCGAAACATCAACATGGAGCAATAATTTGTGTTTTTGCACCCACTCTTACGTCCACAGAAGAGGCGAAGCATTACCAATACCATGTTTTCCATTACCAATGCCATGTTTCACATTACCAATACCATGTTTCACATTACCAATACTATGTTTCACATTACCAATACCATGTTTCACATTACCATTACCATGTTTCACATTACCATTACCATGTTTCACATTACCAATACCATGTTTCCCATTACCAATGCCATGTTTCGCATTACCAATGCCATGGTTCACATTACGAATACCATGTTTCCCATTACCATTACCATGTTTCACATTACCAATACCATGTTTCCCATTACCAATGCCATGGTTCACATTACGAATACCATGTTTCCCATTACCAATACCATGTTTCACATTACGAATACCATGTTTCCCATTACCAATACCATGTTTCACATTACCAATGTTTTTCAAACAAGGGACATGCGGTGTGCTGAATAATGGACTGACCACATTCTTATCCATACAAAGATGAGTCTGTTCCTGCGACCCCCTGCATGAAAAATTAGCGCCCTGCCCCGTCTAAATGTATCATTATTAAACAAGCCAGAAATCAAGGCAGAGCCCCAAGGACAGCTTAACGCCTAAGTGTCCGTCCCAGATAGACATCCCGAAGATGTCATTATTCCTCGGGCAGAACGTGACGATCTCTGGAACACAATGTCAAAAACTGTCAGGGAAATCACCTTTCATATCCTGGGGCTGTCAATGAAAACAGTCCCGCGAAAGAAGGCTACTCAGATGTAGAGCTATGCAGATGAAAATAAAACTTTTGAGTTTTAGGATGCCATAAAAACAGTCTATGGCCTATTACCAAGGAGAGTAAATGCTCCTGCAAAAAGTGAGGAAGGTCAGCTTGTGAAGGATAAAGCCAAAGTGCTAATCAGATGGGTAGAACATTTTTCAGAATTATTAAACAAAATTAACCCAACAAGCCTGGAAATTATGGACAAACGTCCAGCACTCCCTCCTATAGAATCACTAGAGCATCACCGTCACTGGAAGAAGTGTCCAACGCGGTTAAATGTTTAAAAAACCCTTATGACTCACGGTAGTGATGGAATCTTGAGAGATCCTTAAATACACAGTACCAAATCTTAGTCAAAAGCTGCGCAACCTTCTCATTCTTTGCTGGAATAGCCAAACGATCCCTGACAGTTGGATGTATTGAAATGTCATTGCACTCTACAAGAAAAAGGGAGAGCGGGCAGAATGCGACAACAGATAAAGAATATCCCTTTTGGATGTAACAGGTAAATGTCTTGCTACGATTCTCTTACAAAAGCTTCTGAAGCTTCGGGAACATGTCAGACTCCGCAGACATCAGAAATGCATAGAGGACATTATTCCAACAGTCTCTGTCTTCGTGTGTGCTGTTTGTGGGAAGACGTGTCGTGCCCGGATTGGGTGCATCAGTCGCATGACAACTCACGTGTCCCCCTTAGGGACAACACCGTCTTCAGTCATGACGGGCAGTCTTAAAGTAGTAAGGAAGCCTACAGACTTGAAAGAACGCTATTGTATCACGTCATCCACAAGGCAGTTAAGGACGCTACAATCTCACGTCACGATCCATGCTACCTGGCACACACTCAAGCCAAATACCACGATGTAAAATGTACCCGTTAACTTACGATGCAGGTGACCTATCATAGATCCAAAAGAAACATACATTTACGATGACTACTGATTTACAAAATCGTAGTGCCGTGGGGATGGTATATAACTATACAGTAAAACAAATTTGTAACTTTACCGCCCTTTTGAAGATAGCGATCCATCCGCGAATTTCCGACCTACAAGGCCTTAGTCATGCGGCAGAATGAGGAATACGTATAACATAGGTGATATATGTATATAGAGAGAAGGAAGAACTTGGGTAAAGAAAATGGCTGTGGATAGGAAAAGTTAGAAATCATAGGTAAAGGAAACAGGTGGGTATATGGCAGTTGATGGAGGTCAACGTGTAAGTTTAGTTCGTGAGGGTCAAGGGTCCTTAAAGTGTGGATAAGGCATTGGTCAGTAACGAGTCTCAGATGGTGGTGTTCTTTAGTGTTGTTACGAAAGACAGTCCACTTAAGATCGGTCGTGATATTGTGGTTGGTCTTGCAAAAATATGATGCTACGGGTGTGTATCACAATGGTGGCGTATGTTGCCCAGGTGTTTACGGAAGCGCTCAGAAAATGAGCGCTTAGTCTCACTAACGTGAATTCGTGGTTCTCATAACATTAGAGACTACCACCATAGACTGACCACCATTTATTTGGCTAGATTGGAGCATTACTGCAATAGTTGCAACAAGGCCGGAGCTGACTGGACACGAACTTGCAATCTTCAGGCTTAAAAGGCAGCATCCAGACCGATTTGCCATCCCGACACAAACATTTGGCGAAGGACTTTTAATGTTCTTAGTATCATGATCCTTGACCCTCAAGGAATCCAACTTTGAACCTGGTGGACTCCCTATCAATGCAGTTACTGTGGTAATGCTTCACTCATGAATAATATGAGTAATATGTATTAAATGCATTAATGTGTCTGTTGGCATAACTATATGCATA
>JANTCA010052061.1:0-17856 GCA_024741275.1 Chironex yamaguchii
TATATATAATGCGTATAGACATTTGTATGGATGTATATCAGGATTAAGATCTGCCGATATTTAAAATGCACAATGCACTTTCCTGTTAATCAAATACGGGTGTCGTTTTTGGCGTTTTAATTTTTCAAGGTATCGGAACATCTCCTTGTTTTTTTATGAATTAAAATATGTTTAATTAAATCTTTCTCTGCAAGCTCATCATGCAGACTTTGTTTTGTTTTTTATTTCATGATCATGAGTTCTCCCCCATCTAGGTTGGATCAACGGAAAGTTACCTGGTATTGGTCAGCAGATAAAGCTTCGTCTTTGTTATTCTTACTCGGGGGGATACTGCGATTATTCTCGAGATATTACAGTGACTAACTGCGGCACTTTTTATGTTTACAAATTTGGTAAGAGATGCTGGATAACCAAACACCCGTCCTGGAATGTTTTTGGTGATGGATGTTGTGAAAGTGGTTTTAAGAAAGCGTTTTGCACAGAATGAACTAGCCACCCTTTGCATAATTATGATGACATAAATGGATCAATGTATCCTTGGATAGCATATTGTTGTATATTGTATTAATCTTTGCCAGAATAAAGTACCAAAGTCAAAAGGAATTTCTTCCTGCATTCTTCACCATTTGATGCTTTCATGGCCCTTTTTGTTTCCCTTGACCGTGTCTTCCGCGGAAGTTTTTAATAAGACGAACCATTCAAAGCATGTCTTTTCCCCAAAATATTTCTTGTACACTATGGAAATGGTCCTGACGCCAGCCGAAAAATTGGTAGGGGGACAAAAACTCGAGGGGTAATTTTAGGATCACGCACCTTTTCTTCCATGGAATGCTTTATATTCTTTTAGGGATCCCCCTTTTCTATTAGAAAAATCTCTATATCTGTGAGTATAGGAAAGCCCCTTTTATTATGTTTACGACCGGACACAGGAGTCAGAAATTTTGATGACCCGTAAAGCATTAGAAATTTTTTTAGAAGTTAAAACGTCAAAAGGACCCTTTTATTTTTAACATAGCAGAAGGAGATGTTCCTGTTTTAAATTCTTCAAAACCTTCCTTGGAGCATCCTCACAGTTTCTTAGATCAAATGGATCCAAGGTTTAATCGATATTTGTTCTCATTAATAGATGCAAGGTTAATTCCCTCAGTTTGAGAGCAAATTGCTTTTTTAATTTTTTTTTGAAATATTACTCTTTTTGCTTATTATCGCAAGATATTTTAGTCGGTCACCAGTTATCAAACGCGAAGATTGTCTGATTTTGCTATGGCACGTTTCAAATGACACAATTCTTTCAGGGATGCATGAAACAATTCTCATTGCCAAATTAAGATTTGGATACAGATTCAAAAGGCCACTTTCTTTAAATATCTTGGTATCAATGCCATGCAAGGATTTTTCTATTCAATCTTTCTTCCATATCTAACGGCATTCATTGAAAATGTGGTGATCACAAGTGTATTCCTGGCAGGTTACTTCTGCTGTATTTACCTTTGCATTCAGCAAATTCACTGAGTTTGTTTCTGATGGATTTCGAGTTAGCTGGATTAATAGAGAATCTTTCAGCTCGTTAAGTATCAAATCCAAGAAGGAATAGTAAATGTCGTTACGAAATATGTCCGCCGCTGAGACCAATAGCCAACTGGCTAGTTTTTAGAAGAATATCCTAAACCAACGAAGTGCCTATTAGCGTTGCTTTTGTGGTCTAAATTGTCGGGAAATCCTTGGGACTCCTGCAAAGCGAAAGAAAACTGGTGGGTTACGTTTATGTGTTCGCATTGATGTAATGGTGTTGCAGTCACGTAGTTACAGGGGGTACGAAGAGCAGTGGCCCACCAAACGCAAATTTTGACCACAATTTTCCACCTCTGGCTACATTTACTCCAAATGATATTTCCGAAAATTGGCGAAAATAAAGGAATGTCAATAAAGAAATAATTAAGTTTTTGGCAAAGATTGCAAGGAACTCTCATCTTGGGGCCAATTTAGAAAATGTTTTCTCTTTCAAGTGCCATGTGTAGAGCTTTTGCTTTACACAACAGAAAAGAATGGTGTATAGAGAGATGTTTTAAGGCTTTTTTCAAAGAAACCAGTTTATAAGGAACCAAAATTTAGAAGGCAAAAACATTTAAAGAACTGATGCCACTAAAGACAAAATTCTTTAGCAAGTTAGTTTTCAGTTTTGCAGTCGGTATTAGTCATTGCCTCACCTTTACGTTTGCCCACGACATTGTTTGCTCATTCCAGCCAACATCTCCAGCTACGTGTTTGTGGTGTTGTGCAGGCATGTAGCAAAAACCCTTTAACGGTGTTACTTCATACGCTATTGTTTAATAGGGCATGTATCCATATGTCAAGTTTGATATATTAGGCGTTAGTTATATAACAGAATGTTTTTTTGTTACGTTTGTTGGGGTGACGTTTCGATTTTCACATACCCTTACCTTAAATTTCGCGCACCATTTATTTTCGCTCCCATTATTTTTCGTCCCATTAATTTTGGCGCAGCTATTGTGTGTCGCTTCCCATTAAATTTCGCGCAGGCCAAATCAATATTTTTTCTTCCTGTTTTTCTTTTTACAATTTTAGCATAATGCTATCTTCACGAGAGTCTTATGGAGTTAAAAATAGACTATACATTTATTCGAAACTCTCCAGCACCGATTGAAATAGACAAAATGCTCAACAAACCTGAGGGTCTCACCTGACGGGAATATGTTAACCCAGGAACACTAATCTTCCTGATTACTCTTTACTAAAGGGGGGAGGGGGATTGGGGTGGTACAAACCACTATTGGATCTTGAAATCTGTATGGTCTTTCAAACTGAAATTTTAGCCACATGTTTGGATTCATAAGGAATTGCAAAACATGCAGTTTCATGTTTATACCATATGGGTTGTTAAAAACGGCCAAAATTGCTCGAAAATGGCCAAAATGTTGAAAATCCGGACCAGTCATCGGAACTTAACGAAACTCAGAGAATATCACGAGTTTAATAATTAAAAAGTGTTTGCTAAGTTTCAATTAACTAGAAATGAAAAAATAGAAACTAGAAATGACCATTTTATTAGGAAAATGATGACTTTAAACGAAGAAAATGATGGGAGTGAAAAAGACAGAAAGTTTTAAGTAGTGACGAAAATGATGGAATAATTATCATTGACGATGATTAGGGGTTGTTGGTCATGTATTTTATCGAATTATCTTTATGAAAAACGGATCTAAAAAGTGAATTAATGATTTCTTTATTACTCTGCAGATTCGAATAAACAAAGGGGTGGGGCTCGTTCATTTGAAAATTGAATCAGATGCCTCTTTTTAAGACACCCTGTCTATTGTTTAGGGACGGGTCAAAATTAACTGGAATCCTGGACAAGTCTATTAAGGAGTAGGGAAAGATCTTTTTTATGGTAAAATGGGTATGATGAGGGAAGGGAGGGACGAAGGGAAAGAAATGAGGGGGGCTAGAACATTTTTGGAGACAAAAAGTCGGGGGCAACCACTTTTTTGAAAACAACTTGAAAATTGCATAATGGAGGCATTTCCTAAAAAAACTAAAAAATCACTCCCACTAATTTTCTCGCACCCTCACACGACCTATTTTTAGCTCCCACGAATTTTCGCGCATTTCTGCGGGAAAATTCATGGGACGCGAAATTTAAAGTGGGTAAGGTACACGTTTTATGCGAAAGGGATGTTGTTTTGCTGACTCCCTGTGTGATGGTCTGGTCTAGCTCGTCCCCATTGAGTTTACTGGGGCCCGTACTCTGTTATAATTTCTCTTTCATTAACCGACCTTTGAACATACCCTACCGGCAAAATGGCGTCAGGCCTGCGTGTTTTGGTTGGTTGCAAAAGAGTTATCGATTATGCTGTCAAGGCAAGTTAAAATTTTAACACTATATTGTAAGGTATATTCGTCACTCACGTTGTAATTATTGACAGTTGCTATATGATAATAAATAATGTGAATTAGGTTTTAGTCTTTAAAGTCCATTGGTAGTAGTACTGTAGTCATAGACCAGTTAGGGTCTACATGATTCCTCATGACCAGCTTCAGGGTCAGTGTCTGAACAAAGTTTCGTTTCCAAAGACAATTTGGCTAAATGTTTCTAAACCCATTGCCTAATTCTAAGAGGATTTTTCTGCCTTGCAAAACTTGTAAAAAGAGTAGTTCCTCACACTAAATAAACAAACGAGTGAGAATCCGTCTAGTAGGTTATGTTTTCATCGGGGTTTGTTTATTGGTTTGTTTGTTAGCAAAATAACTTAACAAGTCATGGACGGATTTTGACGACCTTCTCAGGTTAGGTCAGAATTGGGCTAACTAAAAGATGACTGACATTAAACCATTTAAAATTCATGAATTTGAAGATAGAAGGTACATCAGACAATGCATTATCCAATAGAATGGAAAGTAAACTGAAGTTGACCCGTACAACTGGAATAGGTTAGTATATCCAGAGAGGAAACAGGTTGAAGAAAACAGCCATTGATTCATCAGTGTTTTTGTTTATGTCCAAAAAAGTACTTTGCCAGGATAAGAAATTGTTATTCAGCTTGACAATGGACTTGATTAGCTCAGCATAAACTAAAGGTAGTAATTGTTTGGGGTAAGGTTAGTAATTACAGTATCACTATAATTGTGTAACTTGGTTGTCAACTATAGAGTCAAATAAATCGGACTTAGTTGATTTTGGCAGAAGATTCTTCAAAGTTTGAAATATTTTAAGACTCTTTTAATTTATCCTTTTGACTTGTTTCAGACTTGTAACTCATATTGTCTTGTGCAGTTGATTTAACTGAACTACTTTTGAGGTTGGTGTTGCATCTTACTGTACAACAACCATTTGTTGGAGTAGCTCCTCAAACTTTTTTGGCCTTTATTACTTTATTACTTTATTTTCCAGCTATGCTAGTGAGATGAGCAGGGACCTACATTGTATTGCTTTTGTATCTTCACTTTCATTGTGTTTGTACTTGGCCTTTTGATTTGAAACAATTAAATATGGGAGTATATTTGCTGTGCATGGACTATTAGTTATTTGTTACTGTAAGAATATTTGAGATCAGTGTACACTACATTTCTACTTGACTTTTAAACTGTTGATATGGAGTCCCATTGATCATTTCATCTGTAAATATCTCTCGATTCCTGATTTACTGAACATCCTGCACTTTCAAGGGACAATGATCAAAATATATGAACTTTAATTGCCTAAATTTCCTCCCAACATTATCATTAATTTCCAGTGACCCCATCATAACACTTGTTTAATTTGTGCCCTTTTACAAGCAGTACCTTTATTTATGTGGAAATGAGAAGTAAACCATAGTAAAGTGAAGATTCTTTGAGGATTGAAACAGTATACCAAATTACACATCACGGTAAAGTTATTGAAGGTTTCTTCCTGAACAAGTGCAATTAACAGTTTGTCAAAGACATTTTCCAATACCAATATTGAACTTTTTGGTTTTTGCCAGTTTCATTACATGCAATGCTTTCTTCATTTGATATTTTGAATTTCTGATGTCTCAGTATCCATTTCTGGTAGATGTATGTTATTTGTGGTTCACTGTAGCTGTTAAATATTTTAATTCAGAAATTGAACTGGCCTGCCTATACTGCATGCTTCAGTAGATAACAACAGAATCATAAGGAAGTCAGACATACATTAGGGCAAGCCTTTGTAGCTTATTCCTACTAATTTTTTCATCTGTAACTAGTCCACAGTTTTTATTTGATAAAAGAGGGAATGTAAAACATCAGGTTGTAATTGTGCCACAAGACTAGATATACAGCCAAAGAATTCTTTATTGTTTGAAATACAGAACTTGTTTTAGAATACTCAACATCAATTCAAATATTTTTGTCAAATTATACACTATTGTCTTGGTTTATCAGTTTTTATGATTCACATCATTATAACTCTTTTACAAAGCTTAGGCATTTGTTTATATATATACCATATAAGCAGTGGAGTTCCATATCACACTAATAACAATGGCTGTAAATGGATTTATCTTGGTTCATACATTTAATTAGCCCTGCTGGAGTGCTCTCCCTTCCATGTTGGTCTTAGTGCATCCTTGGTACAAGAGTTGGTTCTGTAGTTGCACCTCCACCCCACAAAGGTGGGTGTTTCCAGAAGGGAACATGGGGCAGGGTGGGCATGATTCTATCATGGCAAACGTGGCATGGGACCAGTTGAATGGTCATGACATGACATGTCTCAGACTCCCCCCCCCCAAAGGGAGGATGTAGGCATGACCCATTCGGGCTGGTAGAGCCAGAAAGCCTAGCCAGGACAACCCTGATCTCAAACCTGGGCAGATGGAACTCATTAGCATGGTAACTGCAGTTGTCTATTGGATGGAAAATCCTGATAGAAAACCAACCAACCCTACCTCAGGGGAACAGAGGTTAGGCATGGGGCCAATCCCCCATACTTTAAAACCAGCTGATTATGGAAAACAGTAGTGTACACAGAAACCAATCAGAACTGGAGGATAGCATGGTGCCTCACCTGGCAAGGAGAAGAAGTATGATGTGTTTGGGTGAAAGCCACAGGGAAGCCCAGGGACTGATAAGATCCATGGTGTCCCCCAAAACCAAACTTAGTATAGGGAGCTGGAATGCCAGGACAATGTTTGCCAGTGGGAAAGTGGCACAGATAGCTAAGGGGATACAGTGGATGAAGATCAGCATAATGGACATCAGCCAGAGCCAGTGATGCAAAAAGTGGATAGATGGAAAAGGTATACATGGAGACAGCAAGAGAAGTGGAAGGATTCAAAAAAGGAAGTGTGAACCATGGATAAGAAGAGAAGCATAGCAGCTGATAGACCAGAGAAGGGATATAAACGAGAAGATGGAAAGCACAAGATAGGAGAGACTGAAGAACAGGTTGAGAGCTGAGTACTGAGAGAAGGACAGGGAGGTAAAAAGAGAGATAAAAGTGTATAAGAGAGAATGGATCAAATGAATTGTAAAAGAAGCAGAGAAAGTGGCAGCTCAACACTACATTAAGAAATTATACTCAACAGTGAAAATATTCAGCAACAAATGGCCAAAGCGAGATATAGCAGTGAAGGATAGGAATGGAGTCATTACAAAGGACGAGAACGTGAGATTGGAGAGATGGAAGGAACACTTCAACAAAGTGCTAAATAGAGCTGATCTGGTGAATCCAATTAACAAAGCAGAGGCAGATGAGGTTGAGGAAGTGGACATAGACACCACAGCTCCCAGAAAAAAAAGAAATACAGGCTGCCATCAAAGCATTGAAGACTGGAGAGCAGCCAGGGTGGATCAAATCACTATGGGAATGCTAAAGGCCAATGTGGAGGTAGTGACTACAATAATAAAGTAGATCATAGATGATGTGTGTGTCCAGTGGGCAGAGGGAGCAATAGTAAAGCTTCCAAAGTAGGAACTTGTAGGAGTGCAAGAAATGGAGATGAATCACTCTTTTATCAGTAGTGAGCAAAATGTTGGAAGTTAGAGTTGGATTAAAGTGCAATGCCCAGAAATGCAAGTTGTCAGAATAAACAACAGAAACAATGACCCAGTGATGCTAAATGGTGAAGTCTCTGGAAGTGGGAAGGACACAAGCATAATGGAGCTCATGGAATGAAATGAGGACAAGGCAAATGGCAGAGATATGTGGAGGTTGCACATTAAGGCCTTATAGCACAAAGATAGGATTAGGAAGGATACATGTAATAATCTGGTAAAGATAGATGCTCCTCATGTGTACCATTCTTACAGGTGTTATGTAAAAGTCGAGACAGAGAGAACTGAAAATGTTGAATAATTGAAAACCCACAGTTTGTGTGGAATGTTTGTTATATGTTTCATGGTCTAACAGTATTGCTGATTCTTTTTCAAGGCTTTTCATAACATTGGCAAGACTATTTGAGACTGCAGTGATATTGGTATAAAAGCAGTGTTGTTGTTGTATGTTTGAGTGCATTAGGTCCTGAAGAAGGTTCTGATTACCTCTGTCTAGGAGCATTTGTCTGTTTGTTTGTTTCATATTTGTTAGTAGAATAGCTCAAAAAGTTATAGACATATTTTTGTGAAATATTCAGGATAGGTCAGAAATGAGCTAACTTAAAGATAGACAATTTTTGGTTGTAATCTGGATCACCTTCTGGATCTAGGAGAATGAAAATTTCATAGTGCTAGGGAAAGATAACCTAACAATAGACACGAAGACAAAGAGATCCTCTTATACTCCTATTTCTTAGGGAATAACAAGCAAAATACAACTGAAAATATCATCTTGCACCTTTGGTGGTGAGAAGTTGTGAAATTAAATCAATCTTAACAAGCAAACTCAAGGACCTGGTGAGCAACAGACTGAGAAATCATCGTGGGGAAAACTCCTATTAATGGAATAATAATTCTGGCTTGGTGGATGTTTGCGCTCTCAGAGTGCTTCTAGGTCAACTATGAATTTAGCTATTGCAAACATCTTTTACCAAAGTGATTTTCTGCTTTTTAACAACCCTCCTTTCTTTGTCCAGATCCGTGTAAAGCCAGACAAGTCTGGAGTTGTCACTGATGGAGTTAAACATAGTATGAACCCCTTTGATGAAATAGCTATTGAAGAGGTGAGCATTTAATTTTTTAGTGATGTACTGAGCATTACTATTCATAGTAATGCCACAAAGTGTAAATTTGTTTCAATACAACCAATGGATTTTGGGCTTGGTGATTGGCCAATAATGGCAAATATGTATGCTTTCCAGCATCATTTTATGATTCCAATTGTTAAATGCGAAACTAGCAGAAAACACATTTGACAGAATATGTGGCATAACCAGCATGGTAGAGATCAAACAGTTAGAATGTCAATGTACCAATATCATACAAAGAAGGTGATTAAAGTAAGGTTTTGGTTTGAAGAGAGATTTTTCATTTTGGAGTGGAGGGCATCTCCTGCCTCCATACCTCTCAATACATAAATAACTGTTTTATAAATGTTTTCTCAGTTTCAAGCTAATGTAAGCCTCTAGCATTGCAGTGGTGCCCATCAGGTTACTATTTTGGTAGATAAAACCAAATCATTATCTATGAAACGACATTTTGCATGAAAAACTTTACAACCAAAAATTTTCCAACTGATTTCTGGAAGGGTTCACCAAAACACTTACAATATTATAATCCAAATACATTAGGAGAAGATTGGATGCATTGCTCAAAGCGTGGTGAACATAAAAACGCAAATAGCTACATTAATGGCCCATTTTATCAATCTTGGAAGTGCAAATGAACAAATTAAAAATGAACTCAGTATTACAGTTTACATTTTGTAGGTTTTATAGCAAACAGATTGACAAGCTCAGGCAACTCTATGTCTATGGCAAGGTCTCTCAGCAAACTTTCAAGGTGGTCCTCATCCATCATAGCACATATGTAAATGTTTATTAATTTTACATAGCTGTGGCAACGGTCACAGGTATGGAGTTTTGAATGCTTTTGTTTCCTCTACCTGTTGCAGCCAACTTTAAAAAATCCTGAATCTGGGAGCATAAAGTATTGATGACCAACTTCGTCCTGGGGAATGTTGTATCTGCTTGCAAATTTCTCTATGTCTACAACATTTGCACCATTCTATTCAGAAAGGTTAAGTGCAGAAAGCTTTATCATCACTTCACAGCGCTTTTTCAAAACTCTTTTCTGTGACTCATTTAATAGGAGATCCAACAAAGTGTAGTAGAAACTATGGTGAAAAGAAATTTCTTGTGATCCCTCAGTAGTAGTAGTTTCTGCACAAATTCTCAAGTTGGCATCTATTAAAGTTTGATCATCAGCTAAGTTATGTAGCAATGTTTGTTATTTTTTATCTCGTGGAGTGAAATCATCATGGATTCCAGATGCCATTTCCTTAGCCATCTGCACAAACTCAGAAAGCTTCCATTTGGTACCAAGCAAAGAAATTTGTCAGATAAGGATGATGACTTAGTGTACAGCTGTTACCATATCCTTCTTCTCTTTGCAGGTACTCTTGTGCATATCTAGAGCAATCAAATTATTTCTTTTAGAATCAATGCTTCCAGTATAAACTCCTTGTTACCAATTTACGTCAAAAGCCCTTCACAAGCCTTGTTGCTAGATTTCAGCTCTTTTGTAATAGTCCCACTAGAATGTAAGTGAGATATCTCAACTTATATTTTCTATAAATTCCCAATTCCTTGACAGCATTTCATGGTTTTGTATTATAATTACCGCAGATTACCCACCACATTGTGCTATGATTGTTATGCAAATGCCTCATCACTTATGGGTACTAATGCTCAGGTAGCCCCCTTCAGATTGTTACTTTTGGTGAGTAATGGGTATACATAATTGCACAGCACATATCTATCATTTCTCAATCTTATATACTCATCAATTGCATTATCATCTTTGAAAATTCTCAGGAAATTTACTATCCCCGCCCCTCTCTATTTTGGTATGAATCTTGAAGGAATCTCAAGGACCAGCTTGGCACAAAAATGTAGGGGCAATTGCTCCCTCTGTGGCCACACCACTGGTAATGTTAGTCTTATGTTCCAATTATTTTGTTGTATACCCAAGAATCAGGTCATAAACTTGGTAACAAGTTATGCGAGAAGCTGTAAACCATGGATTACTTGTTTAATGCAGAAAAATTATCCTGTCGCGTTCTCACTCCCTGTTATGGACTAAGATTTTACCATGCATATTGAATTATAATCTCAACTTTGTGTCCCATAACCTGAAATTTGTAGACGACATTTAAGGCTTTAAATCAATTATGAAAACTTTAACTTCTAAATACACATTGGTGCAACAGTCCTGAGATTTGTGGAAGTGTGTTATTCAGAGATGTGAGAGGCTTCTTAGTCAACATGGTATTTTTGTGGCAGAAGCGCACACCATTAACTGTATTGCAATGTACATCTAGGTAGTGGACAGTTGGAAACAAAATAAGCTGTCATATTTGAAATCATTTCTTCCTCTACTTCAATTCCACAGAAATCTATTTCTTGCTTTCTTTGTGCTGCATGGTTATAAATTCTTTTCACACCTAGGCTGTGAGGATGAAAGAAAAGAAAATAGCATCAGAAATTGTTGTAGTCAGCTGTGGACCGGCTAAAAGTGAGGTCAGTACTGCAACTAAAAGCTATTGTATTATTCTGTTGATTTAGCTGTCATGCCTCTTTAGCCTTTTTATAATGGAAACTTGAAGTTGCATTTTTTCAGTTTGTTTAACTGACATACAGTCAGTAATGATGCAAGAAAAAAATATCCTTGTGGCTCATTCTGGAATTACTCTATTCTCTGTGTTGCAATTTTGGGGTCCTTTGGTAGACTAATGTCACTGTTTGCTGTTTGGGTTATTAACTTAAGACAGAAATTTTTGTCCTTGTTAACAATGTTTGAATTGGGGATATCCTACAGTATTGAATTTGACAAGAGTTTAATCATCAGTTGCTAAATAAAGATTGAACTGTAGAGAGGTGGTTTATTTTCCTGGATTTAGCTTGTCCTTCACTATTCACTATTCTTTTCAGATTTTAGTGTTGTCATTTATCTCTTATTCTGGGTTTCATCAGTACATGCTGTCACAACTGAAAGTAGAAAAGTAAAGAAAAGTTAAAATAAGCAAGAATGATGAGTTTTCTGGTAGGGTATTTAAAGACCATGTTATACCAACAGAGGAGCAAGATAATGGGAAAACATTCTAATGAAATTTTTATTCTACACATGTATTTAGTTTAGAAAAAACATAGGGTAGAAGTCAGTAGAACAATGCCAGTAAGAGCAATAATCTTATAACACTTTTGTTATAGATTGATAGCAAATTTAATACCACAAATTTATTTCTCCATATTTCCCTCTACACTTACAGGAAACAATACGTACTGCACTGGCAATGGGTGCCGACCGAGGTGTACATGTTGTTCTTAGTGATAAGGATTATCAAGGTCTCCAACCACTTGCGGTAGCAAAGTTGCTTTCAAAAGTTGCAGAGAGTGAAAAGTCTGACTTAGTGATACTAGGAAAACAGGTATGCTGGAAGGCATATCCTTTTTCTTATTGTTACCAAAATCATCTTCACAGCTTGATATTTACTACTGGGGAAATGAAAAATTAGCCTGTTATAAATATCTCCTATTTTGTTTCTTTAACCCTACACATATCTTAGTTGATAACATTTTTCACAGTCATATATGCTCACCTATTGTAGAAATGTATTGAGTGTTAGATCAGTCTTCAGAACTTATGTGAACTAAGAAAGAGCAGCATGCCAAAACTGTACAAAATATCATGCTTAGGAGAGTATATTGAGTATAGGGCACAATAATTTTTTTTGTTAAAGAGTGAACTCACCATTGCTACTTTTCTTCCTTATTGGTCATTAATGAAGGCTGAATTCACTATATCCTTTGATTACACACCATTGATTTAATTCCTTATTTCTTTCTATTCCAGGCCATCGATGATGATTGCAATCAAACTGGCCAAATGTTAGCATCTTTACTTGATTGGCCACAGGTATATTAATGTCCAAGTATTTCTGAAAGTATTTCTGATTAGTAGTGGAGTATTTTTATTTAAGATGTAACTAACATAAGCTTGATTACTTTTTCCTAGTAGTAAATTATAAGTTCAGTTACACATCTCCATGCTGAAAACAATCCTTTTTTAACTTTTGATAAAATTGTCATGAAAAGTGGTAAAGTAGAGAATTCTCAAGTATGAGATTTTACTTATTAGGTTTACAATTTGAGGAACTCAGTTTATTTTTAATGAACCTAGTCATAAAAATCATTTACTGGTCTGGTAATGTTTACTGTTTCAGATACTTGGAATTGCATTAAATGTTGACATCCAAGCTGGTTGTTATCACATCACAAACCACCACTCTCCATCTCATTGAATTGGCAGTACTATCAGTAGAAATGCCCATCCAGGCATTGTCCCAGCAGCTTAGACCATACACTGTTAGCCCTCTGGTAGACTAAAGCTCTTTCATCATTGTGTCAGCCTGGGTGAGGAGTTGTTTACATTATGTTTGACACCATACCTAATAGGTACTGCTTCAATATAAGGACATCATCCTGTCTACTTGCTATGTCCTTATCACTTTGCAGTTGTTGCATTGAGCTTCAATCAATATTTTTGTGGTACAAAACTTCAAAATTGCCTTGAAAACTTGCACCATTGTGCCATAAACATACTTAAAAGCTTTTTTCGTCTGACACTCTTCAGAGTGTCAATCACCAGAAAAGCTTGATCGTCTTTTCATCTAAGTGTATCGGAATCTGTCCACATTAAAGCAAGAAAGCCAGTACTCTGAAAGAAGAAAACCAGTTCTCTGTAGGCAGAAAGACTACTTGGAGTCTTCCAATAATGTTTTGTTTCTTCATTTTCTCTTTCTTTGTTTCCTTTCTTGTTTATGATTGGCTAGTTTTGATACATGTTTCGTAGAAATAGGTTGCCATATGCATATATTTTCTTTTCTGGGGATTCATACTCTGAAGAGTGTCAGACGACAAAAGCTTTTTAGTATGTTTTTAGTGCAATGCCGCAAATTTTCAAGGCGATTTTCATGAGTTTCAATCCTACACCCCTGGCCTGTTCTACAAACCTGTCCATCTTGCTCTGGATGTGATCATATCTGGATGCTGTCAACGCAATTTGTAAAGTTGAGATCCTCTAGAGCCATTCTGAAGTTCCATTGATGCCATTTTTTTGGCCTTCTGTTTCATAAAATTTTTTTGTAACTTTACCACCCTTTTGAATATGATAACTATCCATCTAGGAGTTTTTGCATCCTATTGGCTTTTCATCAAAATCAGCATATAACTAACGAGAGTTTCAACGTAAGCCACAATATTACTGAAGGTTGTTTTCGCTGCAATGGCGTTTCTACACAACAGTAACCATGATTCGCATGCCAGAAAGCTGAATATGTTTGCATTGGTACAAAATTATACTTTTTTGATATTTTAGGCTGTATTTGCTTCAAAAGTTGAAAAGGTTGATGACCGTTTACGTGTGGTGCGGGAGATAGATGGAGGATTAGAAACAATAAATGTTAAGTTACCATGTATTCTCACGGCTGATTTAAGGTATGCATCAAGCTTGTTTTATGTCCTTCCAGTTCTATGATATGCCATCGTGGTAGTACTAATTGTAATTTGCTTGCTTTGCAACTACTACTTCTGTTTGCTATTGATTTGTCTATCCAATTGGTGGTTCCGTCTGTTCTGATTGGCTATTTGTGTTGTTTCCACATTCTGCCGTATGACGTAAGCCTGTTTGAAAAATCTTTGACTGTTTGAAAAATATTTCAAGAAAAGAGACCACAAGTATGCATTTGGAATCAGAATTAATTGAAGTTAACTGACAAGAATCTTAAGACTGGACCAATGGGTTTTTATTTTGTTGCTGCTAAAATGTTTGATGCACTACCTTTAGCAGTTAGGATCATCAAATATAGAACTGTTTTTAGAAAAGAACTACAAGAACATTGCAAACAGGCATAAAGTATGTTTTTAATCCTTTTTGACAACTGTTATTTTGAAATTTCATAAGATTTACTTTGATTCAACTTTGTCATGGTAACAGTGCTTTTGCACTGGTGGATTATTATGTCCTGATATATTGATCCAATGTATCAATTCACTGGATGTACTGGAATTAACTGTTGGATTTGAAACAAATCTTCATTCCAATTATCAGAGAAAATCGAACAAATATAAAGCCCTTTGCGAAGATCTTGCAGAAAATTATAATGTCTACTTCATTAATTTGAGTATGAGTTCAATTGGAGGGATAGCAAAGGGCAGTGTCTGTTTTATTGATATGCTGAAACATCACAAGGTTGATAACCATGATTATTTGTAGTGTAAAATGATTGGCTGTACGACGAAATCTTCTTATTTTCTGCTTTGTTGACGTGATAAGGACTGGACTGATCCTAAGCTTTTATGTTGGTAACTTTCTTTTTTGTTGTTATCATTTGTTACTAAGATTTATGGTACACATTGTGATCGATTTGGAGTTTAAAATTTGATTTGAAGTTTAAAGAATTATTATTATTGTTATTATTTTCCCTTTGTGATCTGGCTGATCGTTTTGCTGCTTTACTCCTGCTAGATGTGTCATACATAACTACCAGGGTGTAATAGGAGGGTTTCGTCCTTATTTAAATGTCTAAGACTCTTCTTAGAATTTTATCCATTCTGATATTTTTCAATTTTTTCTCTTCCTTTCTCATCCACCCTAACATTATATGAATGATGGTACAAATTCTCTCATTTTTATCAACTAGTAGGATGTCTGGACTTCTTGCCTCAATAACATTGCCGTACTGTATATTAATGACTACCTTCTCATCCTCATTTTCTTTGGCACCTTCAGGAACACGTTCTTACCATTTCTCTTGATATTCAAGGCCATTCCTCTTGCACAATTTGCAATGGACTCTCTTCACTATATTGTCGTGCCATCTTTTGTATTCTTTTCCTGCAAGTCTTTCAAATCTCCTAACGATATGCTGTACTATTTCTCATCTTTTCCCACGCATTCTGTAGAGAGGATTATCTACACTTTTGGTGGTGCTGTACATAATTAGTCCTAATTGCCTGTTTATGAGCAGCACACAGTAAAGCTTTTGCAAACCTTTAAGTCCCTCCTTGATAGCCACTACCAAGTTTTGTCCTTGTCGACTTTTTCTTGTATTTACCTTACAAACTGACCATACATATTCTTTCCTATCCATTTACTTTTAAGATCTTCAGCCACTTGCGTCTTGAACTCATTTTTTGGCATGGCATACTATCAGTTTGTATTCTCCCTTCAACACGAACTCCTCTAATCAACTGTTCTTTGGAATTCAAGACATACTGACTTTTGGGTTCTTTTCTTTTCTCCCTTAACTACAGGTTCAACACTACTCAATCCTCTATCCCCTTCTTTTCTTTTCATGTACAGCCTATCAACGTCACGTTTTGGGTGCAATGCTCGTACATAGTCATGACTTTTCTCGATTTTCTGTAAATCCTCTTTAATTTGCTACTCTCCCATTCTAATATGCAAGCACTGTATCTGATCATCACCACTGCCCACATGTTAATTGCTATTAGTTTGTTCTTGCCATTTAGTTTTGATTTCAGAATTAATCTTAACCTCTGTTTATATTCCTTCACTTTCCTGTCTTTAATATCCTGTTCTTTAATATCCTGTTCTTTTATCTTCTCCAGCTC
Source organism: Chironex yamaguchii (assembly GCA_024741275.1). Taxonomy (NCBI): domain Eukaryota; kingdom Metazoa; phylum Cnidaria; class Cubozoa; order Chirodropida; family Chirodropidae; genus Chironex; species Chironex yamaguchii. The sequence goes on from JANTCA010052061.1 coordinate 16,251, forward strand.
TACTATACATAGGTATTTGTAGCCTTCCTCTCCCATGTCCTTCATTGTATCACCATTTGGTATTTTATTCCTTCACTTGTAGTGATTTTCCCTCTCTTTGATATAAGAACACCACACTTTTTAATTCCAAATTCCATTCCAATATCAGTGCTAAATATATGTAATGTCTGTACTAACAAATATATCTGCTTTTCAATTCTTGGCATAATGCTTTAAGTCATCCATGAAGACCAAGTGATTTAAGCTGAATTGCTTTTTCCCCAATCATACCCTGCTTTCACTTTCCTCAGAACTATCATCATTGGTATCATACTCATTGGGATCATCATTGGGATCATTGGAAGCTGACAATAGTGGTGATAGACTGCCACCTTGGAAGATTCCTCTCCAAGAGCCTCTCCATTTGATGTAAGCGATAGTTGCCACTTAGTCATACTCTTCTCTAATAACTTTCTCACATTCTCAGCAACTCCAAGCATTTCCATGCATTCATATGATCCAACTATAGGGGACCAAATCGTAAGCTTTTTTACAGTCCACTCATGCCATAGCAAGATTTGTGTTCCTCTTTCTAGAATCCTCCAAAATTGTTTTATCAATTAACAATTGATCTTTTGTACCTCGACATTTGTGTCTACACCTTTTTTGTTCTTCTGGTAGTAGATTTTCTCTTTCAAGGTACATATACATGTCCTCAGCAATTACATATACATGTCCTCCGCAATTACATATACATGTCCTCAGCAATTACACCTGTCAACAGTTTCCACATTAATGGAAGGCACATAATTGGATGATAATTATCCACTGCATTTCGTTTTGAAGGATCTTTTTGACATAAAAGTGTCTGACCATATGTTATCCCCTCAGGCAAGTCATCTTTTACAATCAGAACCTTGTCTAAATGTTGCAGCAATTCTCTCATGAAGGTTGGAAAGGCTTTTAATCCAGTAGCCTTTGACTAGCCTCGGAAATTCTAAGTTTTGAATTGAAAATAAAAAAACACACAGAACTCTGATACTTGCAGCTTTAATCAGGTTGTTTGTTTCAATGATATTATTTGTTCTTACATTACCCTCATTATTAGTAGTATGATTTTAGCACAATGTTGCAAATTTTCAAGGCGATTTTCAATTTTCTACCACAAAAAGGTGGTTCAACCCTCATTATCCCACGTTGAAACTCTGCAACCAGATGCAATTTAACATCATACCAAGGACTAATTATTATTTTTGTTATTATAATTAGTATTGTTATTATTATGTCTTATTATTAGTATTTCAAAATATTAAATGCTTTGAAATTCGAAATGTGATTGTGGATAACTGCCTGTCATCAAAGAAATCAAATTGCTTTGTCCTTTACTATAAGTACTCAGCAATTAAGTACCAATCTTAATATACCAGCTGTACCTAATAGAGCTGTCTTATGTGCATGTTGAGTCCTTAGTGTAATTGCAATGTCCTTTATAAATCTGGTAGATACTGCTCCTAATGCACCAATAACTACTGGAATGACCAACACCTTTTGCATGTCCCAAAGCCTAGCGATTTCATCCTTTAACGGTCCGTATTTTTCTATTTTTTCAATTTCTTTTTCATGAACT